>JAKELH010000784.1:0-29437 GCA_021525015.1 Lactarius pseudohatsudake | reverse complement strand
TGCGCGAGACGTCAGAGGGTATAGCAGCCCAGGGCGGTCCATCCTGGTTATCGTGTTCCTGGAGGAGGAATAGCAACCGAACAAGCGACCAAAGTGATGGTCTCTGCGAGGTATTCGCGCGACGACAGATCAGGAGCCATTTGCGTGTGCAGATACAATGGTGAGAGGTCGCGGTGCTGAGAAACAGTGATGGGACATATCGTGCATACGTGAGGGTGGAGATGTCTTCCAGACGCTGTGAGTTCGACACAAGGTGTGCCCACGAAGCGAATCAGTGGAGTTCGGGAAACGGAAACAAGAACCACGACAATAATAGTTTATCCCCAGCTAGATGTTATCCTAACTGCGAGCATCGGACACACGCAATCAGTGTTATGCCGGCCAAAGCACACCGATCATCCGCATTTGTAAAGACAGGATTAGATACGTATGTATGCGTTCAATGCGAGGCCCGGAGCAGTCCTGACCTTGATTCTGATCCCAAATTAGCGAGTAACCTAGTAACCTCTTGAGGGCCCGGGATTCGCGCGTGTGGAGATTTCTCGGGTTAAACCTGTACAGCACCTACTGAACCATAATAGCCCGGAGGTGAGATCAGCAAGATCGAAGCTACGACAGCCCTGGCATGAATGAGAGAAATGGGTCTAGGAAGCGTTCAAGGTTCGGAACGTTTGGGTTTAGAGCGCAGGCTTTGGTGGAGGACTTACAGTACCGACGACCGGAAAAGGACATTTGCGAAAAGCCGCGGCCCAGCCGTCCGGAGACAGCCCGATGGAAATCTGGGCGATATTCTGCCAGGCCCTGGCCGCGGCTTTCAGAACTGTGCCTAGCTCGAAGAGGGGACTTTGAGTTTATAGGTACTAGTTAGCTCTTGTCTCGTCTCCGAAGCACGGAACTTGAAGCCAGAATCCGGAAGTGCATGACGCCGGGTCAGAGCTCGCACAAACTTCCAAGTACTGGAGTACGATGACCGTATGGTGGCCCTGGGGTGGCCACCGCCGGGCCAAGGGCAAGGCAGGGATGCCCGAGAACTCCGTGACGACGCTCATTCCCCATTGGTACCATGACCCAGCTACTAGTGCTTCGCGTGGAGTCCCTAAAGTTACATTTTGAAGTTTTGATTCATCGCGTCCGAGGGAGCTAAGGTTACCCTACGACCAATACCTTGACAAACTGGCGTTCCTGGAACGACGAGGAAACAATCACCAGAAACCTGTGCTCATTTTAATGCTGTGAAGCATCGATACAGTGTACGGTAAAAATAGCAATCTAAGCACTCACCGGTCCCCACCTATATGAACAAAGCTCAACCCACAACAATCTATTGAACACTTATGGGTTCGACTGTCGGCCAAGCATATTGCTGTACGAGTTCTTGCAAATCCAGACTAGTCAGACAACAGTCACTCATTTGTCGTGGGGCCGAACAACTCTCGCTAAATTAAGCCTGACGGTTGATTACCACGACAGACTTACTTTAACCAGTAAATGACAGGTGATTCGCGCTACGCAGTCCAAAGTCTTATGGGATGGAGAGAGAATCAAGAAACAGGTACTAGTATCCCGAACAGTAGAATGAGCGACCAGGGTCAGGGCTGGGTATGGGTATCTATAAAAGCGCAGCCCTATGCGATGAGAAGACTCTCGCCGAGTCCATTGCCGCCTTCCACGACGAGACGGGATGCGTTCATCGCCGTCCGCTACCACGTCCATAGCCGACCTGGAGGTTGTCGAGTTCTGCCTCGAAGACCCTTGATCGTGCTGTGCGCCAACTCCAGGTCCTTGTTCAGGCGATCGCGCTCCGTTATCAACTGTATCGACATTTATTAGCCAACCGGTCTTCCTCTGGCTCCCCACAGAGATGGAAGGTAGGCGACTCACATGTTGCTCCCACTGCCTGAAGCGTGCCTCCTCGGACTTGACCTGCTCCGTGAACCGCCTGCGGAGCTGTTCCTCTTCTTCCTGGAACTTCGGTTGTGGAATTCTTGACCTTGCGCTCGCCGTACTTGCGCGTCTCCATCTGCTGCTGGCGGTAGTTCTCGTAATGACTCTCCTCCGTAGTCGAGATAAGGTCGAGCATGAAGGTACGAATGAGGAGAGCGCAGCTTGCGGAAGTCGCAGTGGTTCTCATTTTCCACTGTGCGGGCACGTCAATAACACTGATAAGAAAGCTGAAAGCGAATATACCCTCGGCGACACCCCACAGGTACTCGCGGCCCTTCACGACGCGACCATCAAGGGTCTGGACGTCCTCGGTAGAGCCAATGATCGAAAATGGCATAGCCTTCGCAAGGATGCGCGCATGCTCAGCGCTGGCCTCATCATCTGCCTCGATGGGGGGCTGGTAAATACGGATGTTCTGTGCGGCGATGACGTCCCGAATCTGCCAATGCAATACGTCAACGGCGGACTCAACCATGAAACAAAGAGGCGAACGCGTTGCTTGAATGTGAACAAGTCACTCTGCGTGAGTGGTATCCGCCTTGGCAATGACGGGAATGAGGTTAACGCGGGTACCGAGACGCTTCATAATCTCGATATCAAGCGGCTTGAGACTGTGACGAGATTACAAGACGCCACATAATATATAACAGGACGACGTACGTGTGACCGGTGGGCCTGATGAAGTACAGGCAAGCATGAACGCGAAGGTCACTCTTCTCGCTGCGCTGGGGTTGCTGCTCCGAATCATGTACGCTTCATGCTGGTCGTCAATGAAGTCGACAATAGGCGACCACGAGTCCCGGTTGTTGACATAGTCACCAAACCCGGGGGTGTCGATGACTGTAAGCTTGACCTTGAACTGCTTCTCCTCGAGCTCAGCCTTGATGATCTCAACCTCAGTGAGTTTGTCGAGTTGCTTATGGTGGCGACGGCTATAGTTTTTGGCAGAGGACAGCTCGGTTGAGAAAAGGGTATTGATGAGGGTGGTCTTTCCCAGACCCGACTCGCCTGTACTGGCACGTAAGAAAAGAATCTCACGTGAAAGTGCGAAAGTAGTAACGAACCGACGACCATGATGGTGAAATGAGCTCCCCGCTTGGCGACGATTTTGTGTCGCTAAAAGTGGTGTTCGACAGGAATTTTGAAGCAGGAAATATGTTGAACCTACCTGGTTCGGGAGGTTGGCAATGCCAATACCGTCAGAAGAGGGGGCGGCCATGCTCAGTGGGTGGATTGTTCGCTAAAAGTCTGAAAAGTGGGCGAACGAATAAACAAGCGCGTGAGCCTCTGACCACTCTTCGCTTTGACCTTGTTTTGGCACCACCCATCTCGGCTATTCGGCCGTATCCGAAAAAATGGCACTGCCTAGCCTGTGAGACGGCTGGATAGACGGACGCGTTACATACATGGTAGGACGACACGCGGGTGTCTTTTGACAACTTGTCCCAACGTTCTCCGCAAAACGAAGCGTGAACATTCAATTTACTCAAACCTGACAGACTGAGCAAAGAAGCCTGGGTGCCGACCCTCAGAGGGATATCTTTTGGCCACTATGATAGCCATCAATTACTGGCTCTCCATTGGTGATCGCTAGGACCCTTGGCACTCAAGCTGATGGGTATGGTCCTCGTCTTGTAATTGAACTAGCCATCGCCACTTGCTCTCGCCACCGCGTCACTTAGCCCAGCTTTTCTGGGTCTCTGAGTTTACCGGCCAAGAATGATTGCTGTAATGAATTTCGGCATTGTTCACCAACTAGCCCGTATGTATGCTGTCGTGTATATGATATGCCCCCTTTCAGGATTCGCGTATAGTGGGTCGTCCAATGGCTATCGTGATATATGTTCTTGACGCGTTTTCATCAGGTTCGTCAGTCACAACGTGGAACAAAAGTAGGGAGAACCAAGGGGAGAAGAAGAAAGATCCAACCAGCATGCTTGCACGGTGACAGCCGCAGCCCCTATGCTGCAAGATACAGCAATGCTACTTATTGTAGTCTATCCGAAGTATTCGGTATCTACTACTGAAGACGAAGGAATCCTAAGTTGCGAGTCACTCCGTCCGTATGTCTAGAAGCGAGCCCGGCTGAGAAGTCCCTCCGACGCAGCCGTCTTCCTCTTCATCAGAGCTCAAGTCAATAATAGAGCACCCGGGTCTTCGTCTTAGATCGCCTCGTCGGTGTCCCAGGAGAAGGGCATAACATGCGTACGGGAAGCTTAGCACCAGGTTCCTTGGGCTCTGCTGTCATTCGGGTCAGGGAGCGCCTCTGCGACACCCATGGTTTGGAACAGCACCTCGAGCGACGACTCAGAGCGAACCTTCTGCGGCGGCTGTGTCTCCTCATCGTGTGTCCCCTTCACATTGCCTTGCTTGCCTCTGTTGAAAAATGCGTTCACGTCGAACGCAGGCAAGCGCGGCGCACCGAGCACGTCCCCGAGGTGACCGAAGAATACCCCGCGCCCCCGTAGCCTGGTAGTGATGTCCCCGGCTGGCGCCATTGGGAAAGAGGGTGTCCCCGTACACTTCCTGGAAGGTAGTTCGAGTGGTATTAATAGCGCGCCCCCAAGTGGAGCTGGAGGTGGCGGGATGGGCTCCCAGAGCAACGGCACGGCATCCAACAAGTCCGCAGCATCTGGGCGACTGCTGGTGGCTGGCCTCTTTGCGCTCGTTTTTGCTTTCTCGAGGCGACCGGACTTGGGTGCTTTATATCGCCGCAAGTGCCGCACCCTCTCCTTCTTGCCTGTGTCGCGCTTTCGTCTCCCACCCCGCTGACGCGCCGGGCCGATCGTCTTGTTCAGGCTACATTCGGTCCAGGACTCTGGCAAGGAGGGAGGCTGGCCCGCCTGCTGTGATATTGTGAGACCCGCAACTAACTCGAGTGTGGAGAGTACGCGTACTCGGGGATACGGGACTACAGGCCTCACGACTGGAGTAGGCGACCTGTATGCTGGTTTGGCGAATTCTAGAGGTTTCTCGGGGGTTGAGGCGAACCCGCTTGCGCATCTGACTCGTACCGCGCATCGTCACTGCTGCTTGCATGCCCCTTCTAGAAGCAGCTACGGAACACAAAGCGTGGGAATGGGTTTTTGGCCTAATATTCGGACGCTTGTCGAAGGGCCGAGAAAGCTCGTAACGCATTGCTGAACTTCTTTGGACGAGGACTTTTCATCGGTGTCGTGGATAATTTTTGCCAGTGAGGGTGGCCCCAAATCGCTGTAATAGTTCCTGGTGAAATCTCCTCTACGATGCTCTGCATGTCATCCTCGGGAACGAACATTCGATCGTCTTCAATGGTGGATGCAAAGATATATGTGTCGTGTCTGGTTTAGGCTCTAAAACATTCGCTAAATCTTGGCTCAACATGACAGAAGAACCCACACACCACACGATACCTGATGGTACGCTGTAATTACCGCCACCCATGGCAGGAAAGCATCCCGAAGCTTCATCTGATTGCTCAGCGCGCGAGGATACGCCATTGTTCCTTGCTTGCGCACATCACGAGGTGGCTTCTCCGTCGACACCTTGCGCTTTACGGGGGTATGCAGTTCGCAGAGCTCAGCTTCCCTCCTGCACGCCAACGCAGCCGTGGAGCGTCCACGCTTCTGGCCTGTGAGCACGTTCTCCGTGAATGACTCGGACGTCTGACCATGCGCGTAGAGGCGCACAGTGCGCACGGCGGATAGACGAGACTCCGCCAGCACCTCGGCATACGGGCGTACGGTGTAATATCCGCTGGACGAGTCGATGGCGCTGCTCCCGTCTGAAGCGGCCCAGACAATCGTGCCCCGCGGCAATGGAGGCGGGTAGTCCGGAGGACACCCAGGACGAAGTGCGACCTGGATTCCGCGGATCGAAGGTGCGGGTACGTGGAGAGGATGCATCCCTGCGCAGGACGACAGACCGGAAAATGACGAATGTGTTGGTTGTTTTGTTCTTATCGGTGGACATGTATAAGTGACGGTATCGCAGATGTTCTGGTTGAAATATGCGAGGAGAAAAAGTTGCTCTGCACAGCCGACAACTTGGAATACAATACACGACCAGCACGGATACATTCGAAACCCATCGACGCGACGCGACGCAACACGTGCTCTGGCAGGCACATCACGTGCGTTCGCTGAGCGGCTTTGCTCCGAGCTTGACTTGACTCTGAGTCAGGCCGAGCTCCTACAGTACTTTCTTACTGTAATACGAATTCGGCCACATTCGAAAATAATTCAGACGGGGGGATTGAGCGCGCTTACTCTGCGGCCGGAGAGTCGCGGAGACAGTTGGTGAGCGGTGGAAGAAGTCGTTCCTCAGCCTTGTCCTTAGTCCTGCACGTCGCCTCTGAACTGTAGGTGATCAATGGAGCAACTGGATGACTACATGCTAACAATACAGTACACACTACTGTAAGTCACGGTCAAGTTACACTGATGCTACACGCATGGGCGCATCTAGTATAGTTACAGTGCTGTGCTTGGCCATCACATCATCATCACAGCGAGATCTATCGACCAAAAATTTAGTGTTTGAAGACGCTTTGGCCAAAGTCTACCAAGTCATAACTCGAACCTGTCACGGCGGAATCATTCATTCTGTAGGTCCGCATTGCTTGACGGCCTCTACAGTAAAAAGAGTATCTTCAGTCGTCCCTTATTTGTTTTACACGTACACAGTACCTCTGGGTCCACGACAAAGAACCATCTATCTGCAGTACTGAGGACAGATCAAGTACCCCCCCCTCCCCGCAACGGCCATGGACAACGCCTACTCTTCTGGCAACCCAGGATCTGTCGCAATCCGTTGGCGCGAATTGATCACCTGGCATGGGTAACACGAATGCCAAGTTGACCAACGCCAGTCTAGATGCTGTTGACACCGTTGAGTAGCGACTGTGGCGAATACATATTGACAGGAGATCAAGGTACCCTCACCGGAGCAAGCTACCGAGATGCCCAACGACGGGTTGGAGAACCAATCGACTTACGACAACACATATCCAATAGATCTCATTCTGATGCTGTGCAGCGAATAGACATCATTCTGGGAGACTCGGAGAACGCAAGATTGCCTGGCGAAAGTACTAAGGCGTTAGTTTCAATTTCAACTTGAGGTCTGGCACCACCAGGGGGAGACAACTTTTTCTAGCTGTTCGTCGCTGACGAGAGTACCCAGATAGCTCCGTGCAGGGATCACAACATGGGTGCTGTACCATTTCGTACAAACCCGGCGATTGCACTGTTGCTTAACTATACAGTCTCAGGACGTTCACGGTTATGTCACTAATCATCCCTACACACGACCGAATGATGTACCAGTCGTCATTCGGCAAGCACCGACAGTGCTTGTATAGAGTTTACCTTACACCGTGAAGTTGATCTTCTGAATATACGGCGCGAGTATCCAATAATGTGATCGATCATCTCCATTTACTTCCAGCTACAGTAACCCTGGTCTCCGCCGGTGTGTATAGTTCATTGGCGACAGGGCGATCTTTACTCGTGGTTGCCAGCAAGGTTGCCAGTGGTTTCCCCTGTGACGTCCTTTCCTCCGGAACATGACTGATTCTCACCGACCAATACTGAGTGAGTACGAGCAGCAGCCTGCGCATGCAATCATCGGTGAATGCAGGTGTATCGCCTATTCCATTTGAGCTGTGAACGTTTGAACAGCGAGGACGGCTCAGTCGCGGGTCCGATCGACCAATATGTTGGTCGTCTCGCGCAGTCTTCCAAAATTCAAATAACATACAACTGTATACCCGATCCTTATACAGACTTGGGTATCGCACATCCCTCACGACAGTCATTTAAATTAGTGCTACATTGACATGCTTTACGGGATTAGCAACTCTAGTACACGTTGGACGCATGTTGCGTCCAAGGTCAGTAGTAGCGACTTACATGATCCACTTACTTCACAACATCAGGACATAACCCACCCTTCCACCCGGGTGGTAGAAAGTACCCATGTCTATCTCGCTACACAGGTAGGTATTATGTAATGACGAGGGAACGGTACTGGCTGTGTGCCGCTGGTCCTCTCTATGTGCGCTCGGCCCCTGCGGCGATAATACAACATGACCTCGCCCGACTGCCGCCAGACTACTGCCGCACGGCCGCGAGCGTCATGTTGATCGGTAGAACCGTATCATTGCACACGATTTCCCACAGGTCCTCCGGCGGTGGGCGATGTTGATGTTCGTGTGCGATTGGCGTGGGGGAAAACGAGGTCTGGGCCCTGGAATGACCATGGCGTCCATTGATGAGCGTGGTGATGGATGGGCGCTCCGCGGGCCAGCCGACATCTTCTCTATTTTGTCTTGGACCTATAAAAAATTGCACCGACGTCTCAGTGGAAAGAACTCATGAGATGGAAATAATTTTGCTTACGTGAGCAGCGAGCTTGCGGATTCGTAGGAACCGGCTTGCAGACAACTTCGTCTGGGAACTGTATACAGGACGGTCAATGGGAGTCGAATAAGGGTCGAATAATCACGTACGTGTTGACTAGCTCTGGGAGTACCTCATCGCCCGGCCCCCGCTCTGCAGAGGAAGCAGCATGAACCCGATCTTGACCACGCCCACCTGCGGCGCACGTCCCAGCAGCAGGTACTCCAACAGCCAAAAGGGCATCGCGTCCTCCAGCGTCTCCACATCGTCGGTGGACCCAGCGCTAGAAACCGTACCGCGATACACGATGGCCCACCCATGCGCGCGCTCCTCCGCCACGAGCAGCGGGATATCCGGCGCGAGCGCGAGCGTGGGGCCATCCGCGGAAGTGGGCGGGCTGAGCGGGCCGCTGGCGAGGACGGCCTGGGCCGCCGTGCGCGGTTTTTGGGGCGGCGCCTGCTCTCGCCGAGCAGACGTTTCGTGACTCACCGCTATAGGGGTAGGAGTCTGAGAACAGGGCACGGCGGCAGGCGACGCTGCTGCCGGCCCCGTCGCCGGCGTCCCGGGCGTGCGCGATGGAGGGACGGGTGTCCCAGGTGTGCTCTCGCTCTGCGAACGCTTCGTCGCCCGGCCGAGTCCGCGCAGCTTGCCCATCAGCCTCCAGGGGTGCTGAGTCCCGCCGGCCGTGGTGAGTCCCGCCGGCACCGGAAGGGTCCTCTGGTGTCGTCGCGGCGGGAACGCCACTTGCTCCACCGCTAGATACTGATGGACGGCGCACAGGGGGGCCAAAGTAGTCCTGCCCCTGGTGAGATGCGGTTCCCGCAGTCGTGGGCATTTCCGTTAGCGCGCGCTGGTGAACAGTAGGCTGGAGTTGCAACATTGTCTCATTGCTGTTTGGGGTAGTTGGTGATTCTGACGTTGGCGACGTCGGCTGTGAGTGTGGGATTGGTGGGCACGTGACATCGGGTCCGGCACTGTTGGGCGGCAGAGCGGGGAGTATGTTAGGCGCAACGATGACCACGGAGCTAGTACTAGTTGCATTTGCGTCCCCTTCTGAGTCGACAGCTGAATCCTGTTTCGAGGAAGATGGAGGGGCAGCAGGGAAGTTGCTGATAGCTCGCAATGGTGGCATTCCACCGGTACGCAGGCGCCAGGCGTGGGCGTGTTGTTCCTCACGGATGAATCCTTGGAAAAGGTTTCGGAGGATCCACTTGCCCAAGTTGACTGCGTCGCACCGTCAGTACTTCGACAGAAAAAGCAAGGGAATAAAAAAAACACACTCCGCATATCCTCGGGGCCCACACCTGCGGGGAGAGGGCGATCTGGTGTACATCCAAGCTCGTCCGCATAGAGCTCCGCGTCAAAAGCGTGTTCGTCAAGGTGTACGTTGAGCACCCCTGTACTGGTGTCTACAGCAGACCAAGACACAACGACCGCCTCGCCGTCAATGCGCTCGCGCACAATGTCGAGCGCCTCGCGTGGGCTGCAGACCCAGTCGTCCTCGTGGGAATGATCACTACCGTTAGTGCTCGCCGAGACAACGTCCTCGCGCGCGAACTGCCCGACGCACAAGGCCCGGATAATGTCCCAGACCGCGACCGTGCCTGCAGTGTCGACGGTGAGCGCGTGTACGCGGTTGCTGAGTAGCGCCCCACGAACGAGGCCCGGCGCCCCAACTAGGACGAAGTCGGGTGTGGGAGAAAAGGGTTGGGCGTCTGCAACAACCTCACGTGACTCAAATTCAGTGCGGTGCCTGCCCAAGCCAGTGGTCGCTCCACCAGCGCCAGCACTCCCTACGCCGCCGCTGCCTAGCCCTCCCGTTCCTAACCCACCGATGGACGGAGAGAAGTCGCTGTGCGCGGGGCTCGCTGGTCTTGCAAGACTGGCGGGTGACTGGGTAGGTGAAGGCGGAGACGGGAACATGCCGCGTAGGGGTGTACGCAACAATACTGGGCGAGCAGAGACGGACATGAGGGATGCGGCAGAATAAGCGTGGCGACATCTGCATCAGCACTGGTGCCATTCCCACGGTAGACGGCGAGAAGGGCGTAAAGGGGTCGCTGAGGGGCGATGCGAGGTGCACAGGCAATCGTACGAAGGCCGTACCACGTCGTCTCGCCCTCGCCTGTCCCATCTTCGAGATGGACATGTGGAGGGGGCTCTAATCCGGGTGAAGAAGTAGTGCCTCATCGAGCTTGTATGCCGAGGCGGTCGTTGTGAAGGTGGAGAGGGCGGAAGATCAAGTGTGATGGATCGTGGCCGTGATTCTGCACTACGTGATGGGCGAAGGCGTGATGTCATGCGCGATGCTACAGAGGACATTGTCTCGATGAGCGCGGCGGCACGGACGGCCCTACGGGCGGGACATGCCACCGCCGCAGATTCGAACTACCGCTCGCGGTCCATACCAACAAGTCGTTCCAGCGCGACAAGCTTGGTGACGCCCTCGGCTGGTGGCGCAACATCTTGACAGACGAGGACGCACTCGCCCTCCGACATGTCCGTGTAACCCTCGACGTCAATCTTGGCGACATAGCCGGACTTGTCGCCCGAGTAAAAGATCTCCAGGGACGGATGCGACGAATGCAGCGCCCAGACAGAGTCGGTGTGGTGCGTAAAGGTATGTAGGCATCGCTGCGAGGTGAGGGACCACAACTTGACAGAAGCTTTATCGTCATAAGTGAGCTGTCGAGGGGCGTGATAACACAAACATACCATCGGCAGAAGCAGTGAGTAACTGTAATGGCGAATCGGAAGTGAGCGCGGAAATATGGGGAAGGGGACGTCGCAACCCACGCATCTTGCGTCTTCGGATATAAGAATCGCGCGAATGTTGTCGGTATGCCCAACGAGTTTCCCGATTCGCTTTCCGGCGCGAGGATCCCACATGCGGATAACGCGCTCCGGCCCCCCAGAGGCAACCATATGCCCCTGCGGGTCGACCGCGAGTGCATATACCGACGCCTTGGCACCGGATGATTCCGGAGGGGAGAAGGTCATGATGGGCTGTGCGGGTTGCGCTTGCGATGAACGGGAGAGATCCCAAAGCTTGATGGTGCGGTCGAACGAGCCGGATGCAATCCAGCCTTGCTCGCGGCTAGCACAGAAAGCGTGAACGAATATAATGAACATCAGGGATAACCGTTACCTGTGAGCGAGACACCGAACGTAGTCAGTGTGAGTGCCAACAGTGGCGGGGTCAGATAATGGTGATGAGTGCGGATTCCAGGCTTTGACGGTACCGTCCGATGAGGCAGATATGACTGCTCAAATTGCGTCAGCAAGGGCTCTAAGGGCAGAGGGTGAGACACAGACGTGTCTTGTTCTGATTGCACAACAAGATGTCATTTACCCAGTCCGAGTGTATCTGAGCGGCCTGACGGAAAGTCGAGGGCTAAGAGGTAGAGAGTAGCTGAGAGGGAATGAGACCGAACGCATTATGCAGACACACCCTGCCAGGACGGAAGGCGTCAATATCCCCCTCCCACTGATGCTCGAATGGGATAAACCCTGGGGAGGTCGCGGTGCTGCTGAGCCCGCGGCGCCTGGAACTTCCCTTGACCTCGCCAAGGATATCCCCGTCGCTTCGCAAATCTTTGTCCTCGTCGAGAGCATCGTCAACAACTTCGTCCCCCCAGCCAGTGATGAGTTCCCAGCGGGTGCTCCTGCGACGTGAAACGTCGCGTTTACGGACGCGCTGTCTCATGGATATATTAAGGTCCCATGCAATGACGAGGCCATCACGACCCCCTGTATAGAGGATACCCTCTGGTGAGGGGCGACCGAGGAGTTGAGTGGTGGTATCGAGGGCAAGGGACGAGACGCCAAGACGGTGACGAGGGATATTGCGTTGGTGGGCAGGAAGGTCGATTTGGGGATGTTGGATGAAGTTGGGGATTAAGACTGGGTTGATTGAACCGTGTCTATCGAAACCGAGTGGGGGAAGGCCCAGGCGAGGAACGGGACTTGTTGGCGGGGGAATGGGATGACATAGGAACACGGCGACGTGGGGGTGGAGGCGCCATTCACAACCTCAGAGACCTCAGTGCACGGTAAGTTAGCAAGTCGCGCATCCGGCCCGGCACCGATCCCATCCGGGGAAATGTCGCAGCGTAGGTCCGGCCGCAGTGCCACGCCGCACTAGTGCCTCCGTGACTCCGAGGCGACCTCTTCTTGCACTGCCAGTGTAGCTTGTACTGCATCTCAGAGTTCTTCCAGCACATATCGCACTCAAGCTTTCTTGCAAGTTTTATAAAACCGACAACCTGACGTCTTGGGATAGAATTGAATCCGCTGAGATGACCGATCAGGATAAGTTAGTCAAAGACACTTTCACTCAGCTCCAGGCTGCTAACTGTTTCGTTTTTCAGATACGTTCACCTGAAAGGTATACAGAACTGCCCATAATTATGAAGCAAACTTAGTGATAGTCGCTTAGATATATATGTGGACTTTATCGAGGAGCGTCCGTCGTCCGATCTCGAGCTCATCTTCAAGCCTGAGGACGATGCCAACGTCGATCACAAGTCCAACAAGTTCAAAGAAGGCATCACTGCTCACTGGAATATTGACATGTCCGTACCCTTAGCGATTTCTGTCATCGTCCCTCAGGTGCTGATTGATTTCGTACAGCTATGTTAGGACCCAAACTGGTGCTACTTTAACTATACAGAAATCGCTACTCGGCCAGAGCTTTGCGGGGATTTTGGTCAAGTTCAAGCCAGACGTGTTTGGAGACGATAAGACGGTCCGTCTGGAAGGTAGTGGTATTTGCCTCCCATCAAATTCCGCTTCACGCTGAGCGTCTTCACAGATACCAACCATCGCGTTACCGTGAATCTCGTGTGTGGGGCATCTAAACCCGTGAGCCTTGGCTCGTCCTCTGATTCCAGAAAACAGACTAATTCCTCCAATAGTCGGCGGACGTCACTCGTGTTCTTGGTTCTCAGGCGTGCACTGCCTTCGCGTCGAAGGTCAACATGTTGGATGGTCTCGATAAGATTCTCGGATTCCTGAAACTCCCCCAGTTAGCAACGGAGGCAGCTCAGGTTTGCTCACCCCGCTACTCTAATCGACTCGGGGTATACTCATCGCTCTCAAATAGCTCAACCATATCGCCCTTGTCGCTATTTCGGTTGTCGAACAGGCCATCGTGGTATGGCAGCTCTCGATCACGGCTTTTCTCGATCGGCTAACGTTGCCGTTTAGAACTTCCAAGAGATATATTCGTGTCATCAGGAGCTCGTTGTCCTGATAGACGATCTCGTTTCGATGCTTCCTATCATGCTCTCAGCATTGGAAACCGTCGAAGTCGCGGAGTGCCGCGCGTTCGTCCGTAGTTTCATCGAGGAGTTCGTCAAGGAGACGTCGGAGCAGCTCAATGAGTATGCGTCGCAGCCCACTTGGTGTGAGTTGCCTTTTCTTTACGTCATCGGACTCCTCTTATCCCGCGGCCTAGCGTTCATATTGGAATATTGGTATAACTCCAAGAGGGGCGAAGTCGACGAATTGAAAGAAAAATCGACGCGTCTGAAGCAAAATGTTGGCCTTGCTATCGATGTCGATATCAAAGAACTTCCGCTCCTCAAAGATCGAGACCAGGAGCTCAAACGCATCAAGCCGCCGGCGGGAAGTTCGTTCGACCCAGACCCCAAGTACTGTTGCATGCCAGGCACCAGAGCCGATCTAATTGACACATTGACATCGTTCGCGGTCTCCGAGGACGCGTCACAAAGACTCTTCTTTCTATCCGGCATTGCTGGTTGCGGAAAAAGCTCTGTCGCTACTTCTGTCGCGAACTCGTTGCATCTGCGCGGCTGCCTGTCGGGTTCTTTTTTCTTCAAGAGAGTCAAGGAGCTGAGCAGCCCGGCTAACTTCCTGCACACCATGGCATATTCGATCGCCTTACGACACGAGCCGTATAGGAAGGCCCTCGTGGATGTTCTCAATGCCATGACAAACAAGCCTATTGAGGATTTTCTCCTGTTAACTCAATTCAATGCGCTATTCTTGAGGCCTTTGAATGTGATTCGGAATATATCCTCGACAACCGCATCTCACTCTCCGTCTAACCAGGCGATCATTGCCATTGTCGTCGACGCCTTGAACGAGTGCGACGACCCTCAGTCTGTTTCTACGTACCTCGCGAAGATCGTCCGCCTTGCTCCTTGGCTTAGGGTCATTGTTACAGGCAGACCCTTGGATAATGTCAAGACCGATCTGCGCAGGGCAGAATATTCGACGCATCTTAACTTATTCACCGTCGATGCCAGCGAAGATATCCTCAAGTTTACCCAATCATATTTCGCTCCGCCTGGGCCCCTGCATCAGCTCCATTCTAGGGTTACGGAGGTGGATATTCAGGCCCTCGCTAACAAGTCTCTTGGACTTTTTATCTGGATCAAGACCGCGTTGTCGTATATCGCTAGCTTGGCACCGGACGCGGCAAAACTCAAGGAGCTGAAGAGTATACTTTCTTCAAGTACCGCGACCAGCCCGGAGAAGGGAGTAGATGAATTATACTTGCGTATCCTGCGTAGCGTCGCAGGAAATTCGCTACACTATCGGGACGCGGTGAAAAACTTTCTCGGGTCCGTATATGTGACATCTAGAATCCGATCCCTACCGTGCAAGGGACTGCATGCGTTCATTCCAACCTCTGACCCCGACATTTCCGTCACGCCAGAGGATGTCGACGACCTACGAAGCAAACTTTCCGCCCTCATTACCGTTGACCCGGAGACGGAGGGTCTCCGCGCCTGCCATCCTTCATTCCTCGATTTCTTCGAAACGCCGACGAGGTCCCAGGAGTTTTGGACGAAGCTGGAGGCGCTGGATACGATGATGGCGCAGAGGTGCTTCGACATCATGAAAGCCAGCCTGAAATTTAACATTTGTGGACTGGAGTCTAGCCGTCAGCGCCATGACAAGATACCCGATCTCAAGCAGCGGATACCACGAGAGCTGCAATACAGCGCCGTATATTGGCTTGATCATCTGCTCCGATCCGGTGGATCTCACGATGCGAAATTAGAAGACGCACACGAATTCCTATACCACGAGAGACTGTTCTATTGGCTCGAAGTCCTGAGCGTTATTTCCGAGGTCAATGTGGCGACGCAAACTTTGCAGAATTTAATGACGGCGGTGAC
This sequence comes from Lactarius pseudohatsudake, assembly GCA_021525015.1. Lineage (NCBI taxonomy): Eukaryota > Fungi > Basidiomycota > Agaricomycetes > Russulales > Russulaceae > Lactarius > Lactarius pseudohatsudake. The sequence continues at coordinate 13,962 of JAKELH010000784.1, read as the reverse complement.
ACGGGCGGTGATATCGAAGGTTGGTGGATACCGACGGAATTTGTTCAAGTTAACCGTTGCTGACTCTCCTTACTATAGCGTAATAACTCTGGATTCTACGGGGCCTTTCAGAGCATCCTCGATTGCGTACTGCTGCTTCATGAGCCGATGTCCGTCAGTGTGCCACACATCTACATATCATCAGTGATCTGGGGAGAGCCGTCTGTGGCCATCAAGCTCCTCCCTTTCGAACTCCGGCCCATCAGATTCGGGATTCGTCTGGCGGACGCACTGAACTTCGGATGGGGTGTTCTTTCTGCGGCATACTCTCCGGATGGAAGACGGATTGTCACCGGTTCTATGAACTCCACCATCCAGATATGGGACTCTCACCTCGGTATTCCTCTCACTAGACCCCTCGAAGGTCATATGGGGACGGTGACATCCGTGGCGTTTTCTCCGGATGGCACGCATTTCATCTCCGGGTCTGAAGACGGCACAGTTCGGCTTTGGGACTCTCAGACTGGTGTGCCTATTAGAGAGCCGATCACGGGTCACACAGGACCACTCGCATCCGTCGCATATTCTCCGAACGGTGCACACATTATCTCGGGGTCTACGGATATGACAGTTAGAATATGGAATCCGCAGACAGGAGCCCCGGTTAGAGAGCCGTTACTTGGTCCCACTGGTCCTATAACATCTGTGGCGTATTCTCCGGATGGGACGCGCATTATCTGTGGTTCTGAAGACACCAGGGTTTGGATGTGGGAATCCTTAACAGGAGAACTTGTCGGAAACCCCTTTGAGGGCCACAAAGACCCAGTTTTATCTGTCACATTTTCACCAGACGGAAAAAATATTGTCTCAGGGTCTAAAGATAACACCCTTCGGATCTGGGACCCTCAGACAGGTAGCCTTACTTGTGAACCTCTTATGGGCCATACCAATTGGGTTATGTCTGCAGCATATTCACCAGACGGAAAATTTATTGTCTCTGGATCCATGGATGGCACTCTTTGGCTATGGGACCCACAAACTGGCAAACCCATTATAGGCCCCCTTCATGGCCGTACACCTTCCATTACATCTGTAACATTCTCTCCAGATGGGAGATACATCATCTCAGGGTCCTTTCTCTTAGAAAACACAGTTCATCTATGGGATTCTCAAACAGGAATGCCTAAGGGCAGGTTCCTCAGGGATCATACAAGGCGCATCACAGCCCTAGCATACTCTAGAGATGGGAGGCACATCATTTCAGGGTCTCATGATAAAACAATTTGGAGGTGGGATGCAAAGACAGGATTACCAGTTGGCCAACCCCTTAGAGGCCACAGAGATGATGTACAATCTATGGCATATTCACCAGATGACTCCTATATCATCTCAGCATCCCTGGATAAGACACTTCAGATATGGGACTCTCAGACAGGTGCACCCATTGGAGAGCCTCTAAAAGGCCATAAATCTGCAGTTTCATCTGTTGCATACTCCCCTGATGGAACACAAATTGCCTCAGGATCTCAGGACAACACAGTCTTGATATGGGACCCTAAAACATGTGCATTGATCAAAGGACCACTTAGAGGCCATACAGGTACAGTTTCATCTGTTGCCTACTCTTCAGATGGGGCACTTGTTGTTTCTGGGTCTTTTGATTGCACAATTATAATATGGGACCCCAAAACAGGCTCTGCTACTCAAGAGCCACTTAAAGGTCACACAGAATCAATCACTGCCATAGCATGTTCCCCAACCAGATCTCATGTTGTCTCAGGATCCTATGACAAGACAATTTGGGTATGGGACCTTCAAACAGGCAAGCCAATCTATGGGCCCCTGAAAGGTCACACTGTTGGAATCATGGCCTTAGCATATACTCCAGATGGCAACCACATTATATCTGCAGGGGGTGATATGATCAAGATATGGGATTCTCAAACTGGTGCCCTCATTGGCACACCTCTCAAAGGTTCCAAATCAGCAATCCGTATGGCATTTTCCCCAGATAGGAAACACATTGCCTCAGTAGCTATGGATAACGGAATCAGTGTTCGGAACACCCAGACAAGCATACTCATCAATGAGCACCCCAAGAACCTAAGCAACTTTATTCGGTCTCTTGCGGACTCCCAAGATGTCGAATCTTTTTGGGATCCTCACCAAACGGGCTTCATGTCCCGAGCAAAGATCACATATCCACGCCAGGGTGCTAATAACAATCCAGACCAAGACGTCGAAGAAACACATTGGAGTCATCCTCTAGCTGTCCCAAGTGACGGGTGGCTCCGAACGGTGGATGGTGGCCTACTTACACATGTCCCCGACGAGTATCGGGGTAGAATATGCGACTTGACTGTAATGTGCATACCCTACGACAGATGGAGTCGCCCGATCAGGTTCGACTGGAATGGGGTGTATAATGCCTGGGACGACATTAGGAAGGTGATGTAGTGGTCTAAAATATATGCGTAGGTGAGTTTGATGCGTTACTCCTCACCCATTTATTGACTCGTACCGCAGGGTCGTCTGGTTGTGCGATGCTGTCAGGATATACGAAAGTTGCTCAGTGTTCTGGAGAGCTCGAAGAGACGGAGAGGGAGGTCCTCGCTGGAGTTTTGTAGTCGTGTTTCTAGTCTTAACGCGTATCACCTTTTGGAGAGGGAGTGGTCGTTTACGAAATGTTATGGTCGTCAGAATGTGTCGAATACAGGGAAAGGTGCGATATTGAGACATCGGCTGATTGGCAGGCGATCACGCGACTGAAGATGGGCGTGGTGCAAGCAGAAGATGGAAGCAACAGATAATCGTGGGAGAAGTCCAAGAGCAAGAGAGCGCGGGGCATCCTAGGCGATAAGGCGAGTATTGTCGTACAGTGGGGACAAGGGAAAGCGGACTGTGGGACCGCGGTGGCCTGGGTGTCGTGGGTTCCGATAATGGCTGGCAGCTGCCGTATCGTTTCCGGACGAGCGCCGACAGGTGTGACTTTGTTCTTGTGCTACGCGCTAACTGAGCCACGGCGCCGACAGCCGAAACGACGCTGACAAGGGTGACGACACCTGACGTCGAGCAAGAACGAGCGTGAGTAAGGAGAGTGACTCCGTCCAGTCTGGGGAGATGGGCAGTACGTACCACCCTACCCGAGACGGGGTCGACGTTCATCGCAAATTGTGTGTGTCCTTGGTGGCGCCCAGGTTCAGAGCTGCTTCTCCCAGCCGCCCGAGGCGGTCACGGAAGACGACGTCGTAACCGGTGTGCTCGGTCTTCATGAGGTCCTTCGTCTCTTGCATGCCACCATGCGCAGTGTGCTCAATTCGGCCGTCAGCCGCCACGTTGATACCTGTTCGTGGAACTCGAACGCGAACAGGACCACGATTACCAAGTATATCGGCGCGGAGACGGGCAAGGAAAATCAAGACGCGCGTGGAGAATGCGTTGGAAAGTGGTTCGTACGATCGCTGCGTGCATTTCTTCCGCCTAGGACCAAGCGGCGCGGCACTGCTAAACCATGAGGCTGCCGAAGTCGCGTGATCGATGATGGGACGTACTCGAGAATCGTCTGCGCAATCCGCTGCGGAAGGTGGCTTCCGTCGACCGTTAAATTTGGGGGAGCGGAGAAAGATGGAAACCCTTCGACGAGTTTAGGTACAAGGGATTGCTGCTGTATCGGTGCTTTCTTTTTTGAAACGACAGGCTATATACGCCATTCAAGAGAAAATGAAACGATCAACCTGGCAGTCCAGTGGAAGCCGGGTCTACGACTAACTGAGCTTCATCGTCCATACAGTAACTGTTGCAAACCTCAAATTCGATTTCATCCCAAGATTTGATTTTATACGCACCGGATGCCATTCCGAAAGAGTAGCCCGAAAATTCGCAACGGCACAGCCAATGAGCTTATCTCATGATCAATAAACATTCGCTTGCGACCACGAATCCAGTCAACTTCAGGTGCTGGGAATATCTCTATCCGACAAGGCCGTCCTGTATGAACCTAGAAATCAGGAGGTCGTTGAGCCGATGGCCGGTCCTTGAACGAAATAATGGCGAGGCCGTATATCTAGGAATATCATAGGTTCATCTCGCCTCAGGAAAGCACAATTGACAGTCAGTTGCTTCTTTAAATCGGGTGTCATGTACATCATCGAGAGAATGCTGAATCGTTTCTTGAATCGCTTGCTCGTTTGGGTCTGTGCCGTCTTGTTGGGCACACATTTCGAAAGATGTGAGTTACTGTAACAACAGAAATAATGAGAGAAAATATCACGAAGGCAGCGACATGCCAGTCTGAGACGCCTTGGTCGATGGCAAGACAATGGATGTAGGACACGGGCCGAAGCGGCTCACTACTGTTGATCGTTGTTGCCTTCAAAGGACTGCGGCCGATGCTCGTCCTTTTCTTACAGTCTTCTTCTCACTGACACCAAGGAAGAAACAGTTAGCCCAACAATACGGTTCACTTAAGCCCTGTAACCCTCTCAACAAAAGGTAAAAAACCAACCCTGACCCTCCATCGAGTACACCTTGGAGTACGTACCCGGTCATCTTTCAGATAGGACACTACAACTGACATCGCACTGGCGCAGAACTCAAGAAAGAGCCAGGCGTGCCACGCATACCCTGATCTCAAACTTTAGCGCAGACGTTCCGTACGTCCCACCGTTCCTGTCCTCCTAACAGTACCTAATAAACCCCCGTTCCTAGGCCCATTAGTCTCCACTGCGCGACCCACCGCACGAAGACGCAATGATGGCGCCTGAGCCGACACTCTCATCGCTCACGCATCTAGCAGTCTCCGCCGCGACGCACGGTGTCTAGTCCGCTGTTGCGTCGGAGCTGGCAGCGTCTGGCGGAGGCAGGAAGACAAAGGAGCTGCAGCGACAGCACTCCATCCACACGCTACACAAGATCACCAAGGAGGCGGACATCATGCTGCTCGTGTTCGACGCGCGCGACCCGGGTATCGCAGCCGGCTTGTCAGGGGAGGGCTAGCGGTTCACATTCGTGTCTCAACAAGATCGGTGCGCGCCGTCAATCTCTCAATCTCCTATTCCAATCGTTTCTCTCAGATAGACCCAGGCGTAGCTGAAGCACCTCCGTCACACGGACCCAACGCTGCCCTTTCTCAACTAATCCACCTCCGACATCCTCGCCTTAGCACGCCAAGTGCTCGTCGACTGGAACCACCGCAAAAAAAAACATGCCGTTCTTCTCCGAGCCGCCTGTGCTGTACGCGACGCACGTATCGTCGGGTCCTGCGAAAACAATCGCAACGTGCGCGCCGAGATGACGGGTTCCGCAGATCGTGCGCGCGTTGTGCACGCCGTTCGCCCTGTTTGGTGACGTGGACACTGAGGCAGGGGACATCGCCCGAAGACGCTAACGTATTCAGGGATGGAAACGTGGAGTGCGAGGCGCACGGGGACATGCAAATCAACGACGGACAACGATGAAACACCGTATGTATCCCTTCTCGTCTCAGCCTAACTGACAAAGGAGAGATACCGACGGGCCCCCCATTTATTGCAGACTGAACTCGCGCAAACACTCGCACCATCCAGCAGCGCGGGTCTCTAAGGCGACGGCGGCGACTACCCAGATCCTGCGTTCCGCACGCCACGCGCCGACTCACTGTGCGCAGCGCCTCGCTCCCCACTTCATTGCGATACGCAGTCGGCGCGCGGAGCGGCAAGCGCGAGCGGAATGCTACTTTGTATAAGGCTGCGTCGGCGCGGAGGGAGGCGTACATCGTGTGATGCGTTGTTTGGGGGGTTAGGCGATCATGAATGGGTCAGGGGTGTTTTCGTGTATTGTATGAGCATGTACGCAGAGTAGATTTGAGCCATTACAATACCACTTTCAGAAACCAACACCAGCAGAGGCAGTGCGGAGGCTGGGTCAAATTATGGCGCATCCGGCCCGGGATTGAACCTCGTCTACTTGAAAACACTGCTCTCGCAATGGTTGCAATCCTCGACTCTACTGAGGGCATCGCTCCTCCAACCGAATTATGCTGCATACTCGAAAGTCACGTCAGAACAAGGACAAGTCCTAACGGAAGATGAACGAGAACAAGTGGACTCCCATTCTGAGTCGTCCTGTGCGTCACCTCGTTGTCCGGTTATTCCTTCCTCTGGGTGGAGTAGCCATCATCTACGCTCAGGGCCCCGGTTTCTCTGCGTGAGTATTCTCAGAGGTCGCATCGTATTTTTCTCTCCACTAGCCTGGGGATGCGCCACGCATACCCGACGCTTTGTGCTCTCATTATTCTCTGTTGCCCTCCGCTTGCACCATGCGACACTCATCTCCAGTGGTATGACCGCCCGCCAATCAGCCGATGTCTTAATACCTCACTTTTCTTTGTATTCGACACATTCCGACAACTATGGCATTGGTCTCAGAACGTAAGCAACCACACCCTTTCCAAAAGACGATGCGTTAAGACCAGAACTACGAACTACGACTACATAACCCCAGTTAGGCCTTCCGTCTCCATCTCTTCAAGCTCTCCAGCACACTAAGCAACCAACTTTCGCATTTCCTGACGGCATTGAACAACCAGACGAACTGTGGTGCGAGTCAATAAATGGAAGGGTCAAAGTATCAAACTCACGTACGCATTTATTTCAGATCACTACATAATTTTCCTGATGTCTTCCCAGGCGTTATAGACCCTGTTCCTGCCAAGCCTAATTGGGTGACCTTGTGCGTCGTCGGGTATGCACATCACACTCATGTCACATACGCTGTCCCGATGTTCATGAGGAATATATGTTAGTAGGCCACCATCCACTGTTCGGAGCCACCCCTCATTCAGGATAGCTCGCGGATAGCTCGAACGCGTTACTGTTATTTCCCTTGCATCTTGGTCTGGTTTGTCATTGGCATCCTGGCGAGGATACGCGTTTTGTAGTTGAGTTGACACGAAGTCCTTTCGGCGAGGATCCCAGAAAGATGCCATCTTTTGATCCACTGGACCAAGATGCCTTGATGTAGTATTGGAAGGACCAGTCGGTTTTCCGGCATCAAAGGACGAGCCAGGATTCACGGATTTGGACCCTCCGCACATGAAATTCACGGTAACACGACGGTCGGTATCTGTGAAGACACTCAGCGTGGAGCATTTGTTACTGGAAGGCAAAGATAACTACCTTCCAGACGAGCAGTTTTATTCCAAACGCGTCTGTCTTGAACTTGACCAAAGTCTCCGCAAAGCCTAAGCTGAGTAGCGATCGCTGGATGGTTAACGTAGCACTTGTTTGGGTCCTGACATAGCTGCAGCACGAAATCACGCAGCGTCTGAGAGTAATGGCAGACAAGTTAAGGGTGCGGACGTGTCGATATTCCAATGAATAACGATGTTCTTTTTGAATTTGTTTGACTTGTGTTTGACACCGGCATCGTCCTTGAAAACAAGCTATGTCGGACGTTTCTCGATAAAGTCCACAAATATGTCTAAGTGATTACGACAATAAGTCCGCTTCATAAGCATGGGCGGTTCTATATACAGTACCTTTCAAGTGAACGTATCTGCTGAAAAAGCAGTTAGCGGGCTGGAGCTCGATTGAAAGCGTGTGTCTATAACTAACTGATCCTGATCGGTCATCGCAGAGGATTCAATTCTATCCCAAGATGTCAGGTTGTCGATTTTATAAATCTTGCAGGGAATCTTGTGTGGTAGTATGTGCCTGAAGAACTCTGAAATATAGTACGGGCCCGGGTGGCGCAAGAGGTGATGCGATTGCAATGGCCACGATGAAGCAAACGAAGAAGAGTGCGATCTCAAGACGCATGCCAGTTGTCATGCGGAGGTTCGAGATGGCTATGGAGCATGAGCATGAACGCTGCGCTCAACGTTCGAGCTGACCGGCCTTTCATCGATGACGCCCAGCTACACACAACCGGCGACCAATACATGACATTACATCTGCGAGTGAACCCTCTGTTGACAGTGTCAAGGATTCTGCAAGGGGAAAGCTACAGTACTTGCGATAAGGATACAAATGAGTGGAAACAATACACCGAAGTCACCACAAACGCTGCTATTCACGAATTGCCAACGTCCGTAGTTCTCATCCACTCCATCACCTTGCTTCGGCTAGCCTCCTGAGCCTTCAATTCCTCTTCCTCCATTCGCTCCTCTCTCCTCTTAGCGGCCTCTTCCGGCGTAATTCCTCGCACGAACATTAAAAACGCATTTAGATCATCCATCGCTTTCGCCATTACATCCCCCGTCCTTGTGGAAATGTAATGGCCCTCGTAGTTGTCAGTTGGCGGACTGGGTTCGATTGCTGGAATATTAATGTAGTGTTCCTTGTGGTAGTTCCCCATCACACTGTGAACTGTCTTGTCGGGACGCCTGCTGTTCCACTGTTTGTAAGCGGCGATACCGTACACGTAATCGAGGATGACGACAGGAGGTAGCAAGTTTGTGCTCCCGAACAGGGCATTCACGTTTAAACCAAGCGCGAAGGCAATATAATGATCCAAGAACCCTGTGCCAGCAATGGCTGCAATTCTGGCCGGGTTATAACCAGGAGGTGTCGCCAAGCGATGTAGGGTAAAGTGATCCGTGGGCACGGGACCTTCTCTGTCGGTGGGTTCGACTCTCGGAATGTCGGTGGGATCCAGTCCGTAATTTGGCGTCTAAAACACCATTATAAACGTGCCTAAACAGGAACTGCCAAAATTTCGTACCTTCAAGAAGGCGACCTCTCCTGCACCAAGTTTCGCATGCAAGCTCTTGGCCAAAAACACACCATTCTCAACTGCATTAATACGAATCTCAGGTGGCGTGTTCTCATCCTCATAAAGGGGCCAACGCTCTCGGACAACCTTACGAATGTACTAGAACAGATCATCATTTAGGAACCATACTGATTGATCATAGTCGTTGCTTGTTACCTCATCGCCTTTGCTCCTTGAAATAATATGTGCTGCGTCACAACTTCGTTCCCCATCTCGTGTGATGACACAGAACGATCCATCTCGGGCCAGGATTTCTCGTCTGAAATTGTCGCGGCGTGGTGTTTGATCAGTAGACGTCATACTGTCATTTAAACCTTCGTAGTCCACGAAGATACATTGCCCTGGAGAAAGTGGGTGGTGAGCAAGGATCTCACATGCAAAAAGAACCTACCCGAAGGTTCATAGAAGTATATAGCGTCGTCGGCCAACTTGGTGCTGTCATAGTCGACTGGAGGGCCGCCTTGCGAGGCAGAAAGATCACCGCGGGCTCCACAAATGCAATACAATACATATCGCAGCCATTTAAAAGGGCGGGTCGATAACCTCCGGACATCATCGAGGGGAATGGAAAGGAATGAGAGTTGAGAACCGTCAACGTTTAGATAGATGTCGACCATGGTGATGATGGTTCAAGAGGTGATTTCAGCAGACTATTTCAGTATCCATTTTTGGCGGACCGGACCGGACCTAGTGATTGACCGCGGTGTGCTAATGGTGTGCTATCCCAGATGCGTCTGGTCCGAGTCGATATAACCCCGGAATGGCTATGATAGAGTGGACAGCGTCCGCCGTCGACGAGGATGTAATCATCTGCTTCACTTATCCACGCCAGTCCGTCCGCCAGCCGCGACGACGTCCGAGTCGATGCCTGTTCATGGGGTTCGAACACGAGCAGGACCTTCGTCACCAAGTCTATCGGTGCGCGGCGGCGATTAAGGAAAGTCAAGGCCGTAGTCGTGTGGTCGGTGTGGTCGAGAATTGTCTGCAGCAACCGAGCAATCCGAACTGCGGAAAGTGGCGTCCACATAGATCATTAATGTGGAAGGGAAGGAAAACTGGCGACGGTTGCTACGGTGCCTCGACATCGGCATCATCCTTGAAAACAAGCTCGAGGAGGTCGAATGTTTCGTCGATAGCAATTTCGCAACTTGTATACCTTTTACAGTAACTTGAAGTGAACGTCTAGAAATGAAATGATCAGCCTAGCGGTCACCCGGTCACGTGAAAGCGGGTCTAAGTTAAGTTACGATCAACTGAGCCTGATCGTCCATGAAGGGGTAGCCCGAAAATTCGCAACGGCACACAGCTAATGAGTTATTTCTAGCACGAATTCGCTCGCAACCACGAATCCCGTCAAGTTCAGGTGCCGGGAGGAAAGGGCATAGGTCGTCATTCCTAAGTAAACCACCAGTACAAGTCGGTAGGTGCGGTAGAGCCATTGTGAGCTGCCCGTCTATGGCGCCGAGCTTCATCCGGCAAGACTATCCTGGACCTATCATCATAGATCCAGAGAACACCATAGCTCCCTGCTCACAGCAAAAAAGAAAAGCTCGTGTATCGTTTACTGTGCCAGTGAGAGAATTTTAAAGAATGCCGAGTCGTTCATTCGTTTGAGTCTTTGCGGTCTTCTTGGGCACAATAGATAAAATGGGGGAAAAGGAAGAATATCTCGAAGGGGGCAACACGCCCAGATACCTTTGTCAACAAAGTTGTTCCGCTGGGCAGTCCAGTACAATGGGCAAAGGTAGACCTTGGATGTGTAAGGGCAAGACCTCGATTGTGGCCTTTGACTCTCAAAATCCTGTCCTAGGGCCGACGTTCCCCCTTATCTTGCACCCTCTCACTGACACCAATTCACCATGGGACAAAACAGTAGGCCCGACAATATAATGTCCACTTCAGTCCCGTTACTCCCGTAACCCTCCCAGCAGAAGTAAAAAAGTCAACCCTGCCCCTCAAATCAAGTACGCATCCAGTCATCTTTCAGACAGGACACAACAACTAACAACGCACCGACACAGAACTCAGGAAAGACCCAGGGGTGCCGCGCCTGCCCGATCTCAAAGTCCGCAGCGCAGAATACAGCGCAGACGCTCCGTACCTCCCGCCATTACCGCGTCCTAATAGTAGTGACTCTGACGAGCCAAGCCCAGTCCCCCCTGCGCGACCCCCCGCATGGATATGCGACAATGGCGTCAGAGCCGACGCTCTCCTCGCTCGCGCAGCTAGCAGCCTCCGCCACTGCGACGCCCGCCGCTGCGTCGGAGCTGGCTGGTGGGGACGGGAAGACGAAGGAGCAGCTGCGGCGGCAATATATCCGCGCGCTGCACAAGGTCGTTTACGAGGCGGACGTCGTGCTGCTCGTGCTGGACGCGCGCAACCGAGGTGCGGCGGCGCGAGGGTGAGGGCAAGTGGCTCTTGTCCGTGCTCAACAAGATCGGGCCGGTGCGTCTGGGTGCGTCTGTCATCTCTCTCTCTCCACTCCATATTGATTATCGGATTAGACCTGGTGCCGCGAGAGAATGTGTCAATCAGATCGGTTCTGATGGCTGGCATGCAACAGTACTTGGGGTCTGGGTCGAACGAACTTCCCGGCGGCGGCTTGATGCGTTTGAGCTCCTGTTCTCGATCCTTGAGGCCTTGAGGAGTAGATGTTCTTTGATATCGACATTGATAGCAAGACCAACATTTTGCTTCAGACGCGCCGATGTTTCTCTCAATGCGTCGACTTCGCCCTCTTGGAATTGTACCAATTCTCCAATATGAATGCTATGGTAGGCCACGGGATAAGATGCGTCGGATAGCTTGAAAAAAAAGGCAATTCATTCCAAGTGGACCATGACGCATACTTATTGAGCTGCCCCGACGTCTCCTTGACAAACTCGATGAAGCTACGAACGAGCGCGCGGCCGGCGACTTGGACGGATTCCAATGCTGAGAGCATGATAGGAAGTATCGAAACGAGATCGTCCATCAGGACAGCAAACTGCCGATGACACGAAGATATCTCTTGGAAGTTCTAAACGGCAACGTTAGCCGATCGAGATAAGCCGTGATCGAGAGCAGCTATACCACGATGGCCTGTTCGATAACCGAGACGGCGACGAGGGCGATAGGGTTGAGCTATTTGAGAGTGATGAGTATACCCAGAGTCGATTAGAGTCGCGGGGTGAGCAAACCTGAGCCGCCTCCGTTGCTAGCTGGGGGAGTTTCAAGAATCTGAGAATCATATCGAGACCATTCAATATGTTGACCTTCGACGCGAATGCAGTGCAGGCCTGAGAACCAAGAACACGAGCTACGTCCGCCGACTATTGGAGAAATTAGTCTGTTTTCTGGCATCAGAGGACGAGCAAACGCTCACAGGTTTAGATGCCCCACACACGAGATTCACGATAACACGACGGTTAGTATCTGTGAAGACCCTCAGCGTGAAGCAGAGTTTGATGGGAGGCAAATATCACTACACTAACAGTCTTGTCGTCTCCAAACTCGTCTGGCTTGAACTTGACCGAAATCTCCGCAAAGCCTAGCGATCGCTGGATGGTTAACGTAGCACTAGTTTGGATCCTGACATAGCTGTAGCACGAGATACTCTTTTTGAATTTGTTTGACTTGTGTTTGACACCGGCACCGTCCTTGAAAACAAGCTATGTCGGACGTTTCTCGATAAAGTCCACAAGTATGTCAAAGTGACTGTTACTAGAGTAAGTCCGCTTCATAAGCATGGGCGGTTCTATATACCTTTCAAGTGAACGTATCTGCTGAAAAAGCAGTTAGCGGGCTGGAGCTCGATTGAGAGCTTGTGTCTATAACTAACTGATCCTGATCGGTCATCGCAGAGGATTCAATTCTATCCCAAGATGTCAGGTTGTCGATTTTATAAATTTTGCAGGGAATCTTGTGTGGTAGTATGTGCCTGAAGAACTCTGAAATATAGTACGGGCCCGGGTGGCGCAAGACTGGCGATCACCAGTCACTATCCATAGGGGGTGATGCGATTGCAATGGCCATGATGAAGCAAACGAAGAAGAGTGCGATCTCAAGACGCATGTCAGTTGTCATACGCAGGTTCGAGATGGCCATGGAGCATGAGCATGAACGCGCTCAACGTTCGGGCTGACCAGCGCTGACCTGCCTTTCATCGATGACACACAACCGACCAATACATGACATTACATTACATCTGCGAGTGAACCTCTGTTGACAGTGTCAAGGATTCTGCAAAGGGGAAAAGCTACAGTACTTGCAATAAGGATACAAATGAGACACCGAAGCCACCACAAGCGCTGCTATTCACGGACTGCCAACGTCCGTAGTTCTCATCCACTCCATCACCTTGCTTCGGCTAGCCTCCTGAGCCTTCAATTCCTCTTCCTCCATTCGCTCCTCTCTCCTCTTAGCGGCCTCTTCCGGCGTAATTCCTCGCACGAACATTAAAAACGCACTTAGATCATCCATCGCTTTCGCCATTACATCCCCCGTCCTTGTGGAAATGTAATGGCCATCGTAGTTGTCAGTTGGCGGACTGGGTTCGATTGCTGGAATATTAATGTAGTGTTCCTGGCGGTAGTTCCCCATCACACTGTGAACTGTCTTGTCGGGACGCCTGCTGTTCCACTGGTTGTAAGCGGCGATACCGTACACGTAGTCGAGGATGACGACAGGAGGTAGCGAGTTGTGCTCCCGAACAGGGCATCATCCACGTTTAAACCTAACGTGAAGGCGACATCATGGCGGCGCCAATCTTCCTGCGCTTGCGCACAATTCAGCCATGACTGGGTCATAACCAGGAGGCATCGCCAAGCGATGTAGGGTAAAGTGATCCGTGGGCACGGGACCTTCTCTGTCAATGGGTTCGAATCTCGGAATGTCCGTGGGATCCAGTCCGTAATTTGGCGTCTAAACACCATTATAAACGTGCCTAAACAGGAACTGCCAATTTCATACCTTCAAGAAGGCGACTTCTCCTATACCAAGTTTCGCATGCAAGTTCTTGGCCAAAAACACACCATTCTCAACTGCATTAATACGAATCTCAGGTGGCGTGTTCTCATCCTCATAAAGGGGCCAACGCTCTCGGACAACCTTAAGAATGTACTAGAACAGACCATCATTTAGCATATTGATTGATCATGATAGTCGTTGCTTGTTACCCCATCGCCTTTGCTCCTTGAAATATATGTGCTGCGTCACAACTTCGTTCCCCATCTCGTGTGATGACACAGGACG
>JAKELH010000783.1:0-29542 GCA_021525015.1 Lactarius pseudohatsudake | reverse complement strand
AATCCAACATTCCTTACTTATTCCTGTCCATTTGTAAATTTCTAAGGTGACTTGCATTCTGCTGTACATATTTGAGTCGATGCTCTTTCATGCCTGAATACTGCTCAGTTGATTGATTGCAGAGTGATCCTAATATTGTCTATAAACCTTTATACCGTGTTAGTCTTTATTTGAGTGCCTCGAGGGATTCCCGCCTATCTCCGATCCACCCGTCGTCGGTTGGACTATCACTTACAGCAGACTTTCTAATGGGCATCAGTTGAGGTATTAGATGCTATGTATTCTCTATGACAATGTAACCATCACTACGCATTGGCCTGTGATTGGACATTCCATGTTTATTCCTGTCTGATCACATTACTGATGTACTTGCACACCTCTGAGTGGATGTTCTTATATTCCTGAATACTGTTTATTTGACTGAATATAGAGCATCTCTGGATCCACACTATTGTCTGGGAAGTGTTCTGCTTTTCTATTCTGTGTTTAAGTGCCTCGTGGATTCCCGACTATCTCCGATCCAGCCGGCGTCGGCTGGAGTATCAATTCCGGGAGAATCTCTGACGTCGGCCGGCGCCGGCTGAGTATGAACCATTAAAGACTCCCACTGCCGATTGGGGGTATGAATTATATAAGCTACCTCTGACCATTATGTGGTTTCTAACCCTCCAGTTGACTTTCGGCTACAGACACCGAAGCCGCTCAGCCATCGCTGGAGCACTGCGTCAAACCCCATCCATACATCCCGGCTTTACCCTCGAGCTTTCGACATCTCTGACACCCACAGCCCATTTCACGGCCCCGCCATTGTCCCTTCGTCATCGGGAAGGTCTCACACAGCCACGCATCAGCATAACCTGACTCCCACATTCGAGTTGCCCACCCCGTCCCCAACTCCATTTTCTAACACACAATACCGTCAACGCGCACTGCCAACAGAACGTGCACATCCAGCCCCACCACATCTTGGGACTTTTGCGCCATTTCCGTCACCACACCCTATGCCACCTGAAGAGCGTCACAATTTTCTGAATTTCTCGCTCCGTTGACCTCAAACAAACATCACATGTATTCTACTTTATGTTACTTGATAATACAACACATTTTCCATTAATTTTGAGGTCGAAGCTTCCAAAATAGAGGGCGCGTGGAGGATCCTAGGATTGAGAGGGTTTTACAAGAGCGAAAATTCGACTGAGGCAAATTTCTCATGGCCTTACCTCCCATTCCCTATACATTTGAGCCCAGCCCGTTGAGAACGAGAGACGACGCGAAATGAGCGGAGCATCTGAGTTCGAAAATCGGGATGGTCCGAGCCTACCCTGACCACTACAACAAGGGCGTTAAATCCCAATTGTTTCTCTCTTCCAGCCGCGGGAATAGACGGCGGAAATAGTATCTCGCGAAAAGCTATTTGCTCAACTGTACCCATGCGGATTAGTCAATAAGTCCCTTCACGCCGATTTGATCGACCCACCATCACGGCGTGGTGGGCACAGAAGTCTGCAATGCCAAGCCGTGCATTCTTCTTTTCTCCTATATCCTTTGGTACTGTACCGACCCGACACCTATCTCTCATGACAAGGAGGACGATGATACGTTACGAAACCTATATACTTAGTTCATATATGTACTAATTTAGCTATGGCCTTTCCTTTTGAACCGCACCATGGGTACAGACCAGTCAAAGTCGAGACTACATTTGGGAGTGACCCGCCACTGGGCCGTCAGAGTAACCGTGGGATGATGCGGCCGTATTTTGACGACGCCATAAGTGTATCTCTCAGCGCCGGTAGTGTAGAGGGCGCGCACGACGGAACCATGGTGGGTCGCCGCACAGACATTCAGCTGTGTACTCACCGTCTGGAACTCGAATCGACGTTCGGTCCTGAACTTCGACAGAATAATCGCATCAAACCAGACCTGCAACCGTCGCCTCTGGTGAAACGGATATTGTGGAGATAAATAGAGAGAGTCAACGAGAGCTAGTAATGGTGGCGAATGCAAACACACGAGCCTCATCCAGATGAGGTTAACCCGACCCCGAGCGTGGTGCACACGTAGCTCCTGTGGCATGGGAATCCCATAGTAGGCAATACAGTCTTTAAGCGTGGGGCTAAACAGCTGATCTGTCAATATGCCTACTTGCACCGCACTCGTCTCAGGGAGGCCGCCGCTCGTGCTCCGCGCCACTACGACCGGACCATTGATATCCGTGCATGTCAGCGCCACGGCGTTTCGCCCCCACAAAAAGCAGATGGGGTGCACTGAGACCTACCTGGGTCCTCCATGCGCGCAGAAAGTCATTCCATCTCCGCCTCGGAATCGCAGTTTCCCGTGGCGAGCGACGCCTTCTGGCACCGGACCAGCGCGGAGCCCATTGCTTCGAGCTGTGAGAGCCATGGCCTGGTTTAACTTAGGTAGCCCGCTGGAAGCTTGAACTTCCCCATCCGAGTATCGTCTTGGAGCTTGGTCTTGACGGGCTGGAGATCCCAGTCAGGGAGCTACTAGTCCAAGATGCGCATGTCACATTCTGGGAGGAAGATAAATGTCTGCTGCGCAAGTTGCTGTAGCACCAGGGAGGAGCTAGGGATACGCACAAACTTTTGTGGGCGTGGGCTGGAACCTTTGCGCGTGGACGAGTGTCCCGGTCGAAGTCGCGAAGCGATGATGTCTCTCTCGTGCGTCCGGCGTGCGTCATCAACGCGGTGTTCTGCGCTTTACCTCGTCACTAAAATGTCGCACTTTTATAACGGGCACTTGTACTCAAGTACCTCCGTCGGTGCACCGTGTGAGCGGGACATCCTCGTCGCGCATCCCTCCGCGTCTCGATCCGTCCCGGGCGTGGACAGGCAGCGTGCTCGTCGGCTTGCACTCCGTTTTGGTGCTGCTGTCTCCAGGTGCGCAAGTCACTCGCGTGGAGTCAACGTCGGAGTAGTTGCGGCGGTACCCGCGGAATCCGTGGACAGTGTGCGCTTCTGCGTCCCCCGCTGTGCGCCGCCGTAGGCAAGTACCGACCCAAGAGCTGCTTGCCGGCATCTAGCAGTTGAGATGGAAAACTAAAATGGACGCAGGAGGCTTTGTTCCGCACCCCGCTACGTTGGCGGTAACGTTTCTGGGAGGGAGGGGCGGGCGGGCGTAGCTTCATAAAATATATTTATCGGCATTTATAAGTACTTATCCGGATCCCATCGGTCCAGTCCGGCCCGGACTTGTGAGCGTGTTCCTACTGTGTTCCTCCTTGAAACCGCTTCCAATGGGACTCCTGGCCGACCTCTCGGTTATTGACGGACGACTTGTGCCCTCGTTCCCCCCTCCGTCCACCCCACACGTGAAGTACAGTACATATGTAGCCAAAATAAATACAATAATTTTCATCGGTGTGAGTAGTCGTCTCCTAGGCGCTACAGCAGGGCCGTTGCGGGGCGTTATCTCATTCGATAAGGTAGGACTGGAGTCTTGTGTCAAACTCCGTTTTCTGGTTGACAACGGTTACAGGGCGACCAGAGTCCCGGCGAACTGCGATGAATGTCTCGACAGATGACTCCGGCTGGTTCTCCAAGTAAAGCAAGCTCAAGGCTGGCAACACATCGGTGACCATCTGCCCAGCGCCGTCTTCAAGTGCAAGGGCGATTTGATCTGAGAGTTCTTCGGGAACATACAGCGTCCGGACAGCGGTGAATAGGCAGAGAAATGGCAGCCATTCTGTGTCGTCCATTACCACGTATTCCCAGCCTGAGTGATCATGACGAATTGCGGGTCGACGGGGTCGTCCGTTTTCATAGAACTTGAGATGGGCCACGGAAGAGAGGGTAGAGGAAAACTGGCCGAGTAAGTGAGCTATTTCCGAGATATCCCAGCCTAACGATTCACGTGAGATGGCAATGGAATGCGGGGACCAAAAGTTATCATTAGCGGAGAAGTAGATATTCCCTGCACTTGTTATGCCCACTTGTCGGAACAGGATCGGTGGGAGGCCGTCTGAGCGACTGATGAACTCGACAAGTTGGGTAACTTGAAAGTCGTCAAGCTGAGAGTACATTATGCATATCTTGGTCCTGTTAAGTTGAGGGCTATCGATTCGGGATACAAGCTCCTCCAAATATTCGCAAATACCTTGGAATTTAAAGGACGTGAGAACAGGAAGGACTGCCCGCGTTTCGGGAGGCAGGCGGATTCGACCACCGGCAGGGTGGGAAAACGGAGATTGGAATTCGATGTGAAGAGTGTTGAGCCTGGTTAACGAAGCTAGGCATACAACCATCGCCTCCGGTGAAACATAACCTGTTGCCGGTATACGCTCGAGTCGGAGAATAACAAGATCTTTGGTGGATGAAAGAAGCGTCGGTAACGCTGGAAAGGGAACACGATCTAAGAAGATTTCCTGTAAACGCGGGGTGGATCCGCCCAGGAAACCATCAGGAAGGGCTGGTTGATCCCAACACTTCCGATCAACGACCGACGTCAGCCAAAGAACTGTGAGCACAGGAAATGACTCCTGCATCACGGTGGCCATATTTTCCAGCTGTAAATTCGTTCCATAAATGTTCATGACGAGTACACGATCAGGGCGCTCAAGTGCCGCAGAGAGGTTATCTTCACGGCCAGAAGTAATATCCTCAGAAATGTCATACCGAACAACGATGGGTAAGGCAGGAAAGAGATCCAGGTTCTTTCTGGCAGGAGTTCGGTTTGTGCAGAGAAGTCTGAGATCGAGACGGCTTGGTGATGCAAATATGGTTTGTCGCCATCTTTGGCACACATGCACCAGAGTGTACCACGCCCCATGGAAATAGAAGTGATCAAAGGGGTTGCGTGTATTTACATCGCATGTTTCGCAGAAGTGAAAAAATATTTCAAGCAACACGTCTTCCGGGAGCATATTAATCGTTGTTTTCTTGTCGCAACTTTGAGAAATATTGCGGAGATTCGACTTTTTGTAAGGACCATGTAACATAGCGCCAGATCTGGGGGAGAAATCACTTGGCCAGGACTCGGAGTGTCGACGACTCGGATCGCTAATTGAAGCTAGCAGCGAGGGCCAGGTTAATTTGTCTGATATATGTCATAAAGGCCCAAGACACACCGGAGAGACTCGGATATGATAGTTGTAACCAGGTGGGAAAAAGGATAGTGATAGAAGCGTGTCGAAATGGCTGTACAGCCTGAGCTACGGAATGGTGTATACGGTGTGGTGCGAGCGAAGGCCCGGGCTCGACCCCTGTGTGCAAGCAGAAACGGAAGCCGGAAGCAAACAGCAAACATCCGCAATGGTTGACCATTACTTGTTGTGTTGTGTTGACTCTTTGTAAGCGTTCTCAGAGCATCGCTCCGTCGGTTGACATTGAGATTTCAAGAAGGATGATTTCTCAGCGTCATGCTCCCCCCGGCCACCCACTGGCATTCTGAAGGAGCGTGTGAATGCACAACTCAGCGCTTGACCCAGTGTTTTGGTTGGGATATCATCGTGTAGCACCTGTCGGAGAGCGTGAAAGAACCTTGCAAAGAGCAAAGTCAAGGTAGCGTTGGCATACAGGAAGTAGTAAAGTAAGCTACCAGCCTCAACGTTTTGGGAGAAACGGTAGAGGTATGTTTACCAGGACCACGAAGTATATATATTTCTTTGGAGAGGAAAATGAGATCCGTGGTCTATTTACTCGGAGGGACTGCCAGAATCCCAACTGAATCCCATGCCAGTGCCTGGTCCATCCTGCCCGGAGTCGCCCGACTCTCACACTGCAACCTCCATCCTACTGATCCCAGCAGTCTCAGGCTGTCAAGACAGGAGTATTCTGTCTTTCTCGATGTGTCAATCCCATCCATCACGACACAATAAGTGCATCATCCTGCTTCTGTTCAAGTTTTAGGCACTGCGCATATTCTCACAATCAATTTGCACGTCAGATGGTCACCCGTCACCCGTCGTCAGCAGACTTCATTCGCTGCCAAGCATACGACCACTACGTAGCGTGCTCAAGTACGTGCTCAGACCGATGAGTATCTCGCAGACCACCAGCACGTCGTACTGCGGCGACGAGTAGACTTCCCGGTGGACTTTGCAAAGAGGACGTGCGACTTGTCCGCACAGCTTGGCACGCACGGCCTCGGTGTCCTCTTCCTGAGAAGCAACGATGGCGCTGGCGCGGAAACTCAAATGACGACCCCGGCGATGACCTCCCACCCTTAGTTCCGTGCATATTTTAGTACGGATATTGTTTTTCCTCTGCTTGCAAGCAACACACAAGCTCGGGAACAATTCGCTCCAAACCGCCTCTCATTTCAAATTCCCATGTCTCTGGGTAACCAGCGTCAGCCGTACAGTACTACGAGGACAACCCCGGTGCTAGTAGTAGTACAGCACATCCGACGGCTTGTCGGCACTCGAGTGCTGTGTCCCCTACGTTTCTCCAGAACCTCGGCAGCCAGTATTACGACTTCCATGAGTGCGTTCGCTTCCATGACCCGACCGACCTCTTCTTATTTTGTGATCTGTTCAACTTCAGGTACGCAATATTGTGACGATCCTCTACGGGCGCCTTAAGGTCATTAAGAATGTAAACTGCTCGGCGCCGGTGCACCTTTCCTCCTCCCTCATCGGCGTCATCCACCTCAGGCACCAGCCGACTGTCAATGTACAGAGCGTGGCGAGCGTGGTCACACTGCTAAATGACTCCCTTCCAAATGGCAGATCCCTGCTCGACTTGTTCAGCACCTGGCTGGCCTGGTGAATATCATGAACGTCGTGTCTAGCTCGAACACAGGTTGCGATACTGATAGTTTGTCTGCTGGACGAGACCCTGTACTCACTGCCAGATTAGCGTTTTTTTCAAGTTCTACTTGACATCGGCTGACACGGGTCCTTGACTCTTTTGTATTCCGGACTATACTATAGTACTGGCAAGAGTACTAGACCGCGTCCACCACTCATCCGTGCTGCAAGCGAGCCTCGAGCCCATTGCCGAGCCTCAAGGAAACCATTGAGATTAGAGATTAGACGTCATTTCTGTATCAAATTTCTGGATCAATGTCAGGCTCGGTCCTCGTCTCTAAAAAAAGAAAGCAATTACGGTAATAACTCTGCTCCTGAAACTGTCTCTGACGTAATCAAATTTGCCCTTGGCCCGTGAACTGCTTGGCCAACAAAAAGAGTACCCACATCGCCATCCCAGTCACGCAGCGTTCAAGTCAACGAGCTTACACAGGTGTGTCTAGTCCCGTGCTTTCTTTCGTTTACCATCTTGATCGACCGCCGCTAATCTTCAAACAGACCCCCAACGACCCAACGACGATCGACACTCTCCCGGACAACGTCTTTATAGAAATATTCAGCTTTTATCGAATGGACGAAGTTGACCATGCTACTGAGAGCTATCGCCCATGGAAATGGCACAGACTGGCACATGTGTGCCGAATTTGGAGACACATCATGTTTGCGTCGTCACGTCATCTCCGTCTAGAACTTCTCTGTACTCATGGGACACCTGTCAAGAAGGACCTAGGTCATCTTCCACCTTTTCCTATTGTCATTTCCTTCCCCCGTCCATATCTCCAGGGTAGTGATGAAAAATAATCTCTTTGCAGCACTGGAACACCGCAATCGTGTACGAGTTGTTGAGCTTACTGTGCCGTACTCACTGTTGGGCTCCAAAGAGCTAGCTACAGCGATGCAGGAGCCATTTCCGGCATTGACACACCTTCGGTTCGAATCGATATTTTTGAACATGCCGCCCCTTCCCGACACGTTCCTAGGTGGATCCGCACCACGTTTACAGACAATCTACATGTCTAGCATTCCCTTTCCAGCGGCACCAATCCTTTTTTCGTCAGCCCATGACCTTATCGATGTTGATCTTAGCGACGTACCTCCAACTGGTTACATTCCACCAGGGGTGATGGTCGCAAGTCTGGCCGCGTTACCCAGGCTCAAGACTCTAACCTTTGGATTCGAACGGGGAATGTCCTATTCTGATCGAATGCGCCTGCTTCCTATCACACGAACTGTCCTTCCTGCTCTTGCCAGATTTTACTTCAAGGGTCTTTTTCGAGTATTTCGAGTATTTTGTGGCGCAGATTAATGCTCCTCAGCTTGACTGCTTGCGAATAGAGTACCTGGTCCAGCAGGAAGTCACCGATTTTCAAATCCCCCAACTTCGCAAGTTCATCGATCGTTCAGACAAACTGCTATCCCGGTTTATCCGCGCGGACCTTTACGTCGAGCCCTATACCATCGCCATCGAACTTGATAGTCGTCACTTTATATTTCCGTCCAACAAGAAGCGATAGGTCAGGTGGTCAGCCAAATTTCTGCTGCACTCCAACGTGGACCGTCTCTTCATCAGTTCGGATTTTGATAATATAGGTGACAGTATCCGATGGCTGGAAATCGACCGCCTATTCCCCTCTGTGAAGGTACTGAGTGTGGACTACCGGCTTTCGTGGCACGTTCCTCTTGCTCTCAGAAATATCGCCGAAGAGAGCGCCGCCGAAGTGTTGCCAGCACTCGAGTTGCTTTACTTAGAGAACCAGTCGGTGAACGCTGTTCAGAAGTCCGTCGCTGCTCGCCAGAACATGGGTCGCCCTGTAACCTTTATCAACGAAGAAAAGGTGTTCAAGGAAAGACCCAGCACATTCGATGTCGGCGGATAGGTTATATCCGTACCCATTCGCCTTTGATTCGCCTATTTTCCTGAATCCTGGAACGTGCTGCTATACTAACCAACATCTATCTACAGTAAATAGGAGACCGTCGGACAATACGCGCATATGAACTCCAGTCTACACATATACCGATTTAGCCTGGACTCGTCGTTGTGTCAATGTTTGATCCTAAAGCAATTTCGCTGGAGAGGCCAAGTCAACACAGCCGGACCTGCAACCGTCGCGTCGTCTCGTCTGGTGAAATGGGGTTCTTGTGTTGTGAAAGATAAAGAGCGCCTAGAAGAGTGCAATACTGAGCGGACGACCTCTTCTACCTACTCTCTCACCATTCCCGCGCGACGATTCCATGTTATGCGACCATTTGGCATACCCTGTTACGCACATTCACTACATACAGTACCTGCTGTTCGGCGACTCACCACTAAACTTTCTCAGACTGACAGGCATTCCGCACTGGCAGACCATCAGTACGTCGTACCGTGGCGACCAGTCAACCTGCCTGGTGGACTTTTTGAGGAGCGTATGTCACCTGCTTGTCACGCACAATCAGCGCCCTCTTCGTGAGCGACGGCGGTGGCATTGGCATTGGGAACAGAGATGACAGCCTCGAAAATGCGCCGCCTCGCCGCGAGCTCCCTGCATCATGACCCTCTGCTACGTATAGTGTTTTACTCTCTACTTGCAAACAGTACTCAAGCGCCGCGGGAATAGGCTCTTAACCTCACCACCTCTCTCTCCTGGGTCTCTTGGTCACCAGCGTCAGCAGCACGAGGGCTATCGATGCGGGAAACAAGGTCTCCTAAATACTCGCTACCACCATAGAATTTGAAGTCGGTGGGAGCGGGGAGGACAGCCCGTGCTACGGCGGGGTGGGTGTATTGGATCAGAGGGGGATGTAGCCGATCGAAATCCGATGTGAAGCGTTTCGAGCCTGGGCAACGCGGCCAAACATGCAACCATCGTCTTCGGCAAAATACACCCATCCTCGGGAATAAAGATATAGTGACGAGGTCACTGGTATACGAAAGCGTGAGTAACGACGGAAAGGAATGCCATTGAGGTGCCTACACTGTAAAGATGGGGAAGATCCACTCAAGAACCCACTGGGAATGGCAGGCGCATTCCCGTGATCATACACACTGACGGTCCCTCTCCTCAGGCCTAGACTTTTCCCTGCCTAACGCGCAGTCTCCCCTCACAGTTTTCGTCGCATTCTAATCCAATTGTTCATCTCTGTCCTCCCAACGAATTGACGACGACTCTCTTCTTGGCCTGGCCGTTGGGGGTTCTTCGCATGGCCAAATAGAGGACAAAAGTCACAAATCTGAATCTCGAGTCTCGGAGACTCGGAGCCAATTCCACACCTCCGGTCTTGCCCCGGTCCCCCTTCTCCTCACTCCTTTAACGCCAACGGCAACCAAACCGTCAATGGATGAACCACCTTTATTTCTCTGGATGATACCGCCAATACCGTCGGAAACTCGAACAATCCTTCTGCATCATTGCTCTCCAGAGCCGATCTTGAGGCTAGCAACGCCACGCACCTCGCCTCCGCGCCGGCCTCTCCTCAAGCGTAGGCAAGCGCAGCGCAGCGCCGGCGGCAGCTCCCCTTACTAGCTCGCACGCAGCTCCACAGCACACACGGGACATCCGTCAAACTCTCATCCATCGCTCCCACTTCAGGGTATCAACCCACTCATTACGATATTTGCAACATTCTACGTTTAGGTCCTCTCCTCTATTACTATTCTGCAGCGAAGGGCTAGGTCTAATCTACGACGGAGATCAGAGACGTTTGGAAAGGCGGGACTCGTACCGCGTGACGGACCCCTCAATAAATAGAATTCATAAGAGGAATGCACGGCTTGGCATTGCAGACTTCTGGGTCCACCGCTGTGATGGTGGGTCGATCAAATCGGCGTGAAAGGACTTATTAGCCAATCTGCGGTGGATACAGTTGAACAAATAGCTTTCGCGATATACGATTTCCGCCGTCTATTCCCGCGGCTGGAAGAGAGAAACAATTGCCAGTGGGATCTAACGCCCTTGTTGTAGTGGGCAGGGGTCCGGAATTGGAATTGGAATTGAAAGATCAATGCAGAACGTTTTGTGGTAAAGAAGAAGGACAATATCGGGCTATGAAGCGCTTTATGCTGAGCCACGATATGGTGTTGTGATCCTGAAATTAGTTACAGGGGTCGTGCTTCCCTTCGGTCTCAATTCGGGTGTGGTGAAGGACCTATTTCTCTAGAGATTCTCTCTTGCATGTGCTTGGTGACGAACAATTAATATTTATTGAGGACACTAGTCTCTATCGAGTAGTACTCTTAGCAGTCCATTTCCAGTCCACTATCGAGTCGACCGAAGCCGAGGAGACACCGGAAGGGGAACGCAAAATGCTCCGGGCATGGAAATGTGAACAAATGTGTGGCACAACTCAACGTCCAGGTTCAGAGTTTGCTACCATAGAAAACTATGAAGTGTGGATAAATTGACACGCAAGCTAGTCAGGGTCCATTTCTGCACCAGGGGGTGGACACTCACAAAGCTGTGCAGTAAACTTGGCCTGATCAAAATCGCCGGGCTCGCACTGGAAGGTCCACATTCAGTCGCGCTATCGTTGCAGATCGGAGGGTGCTTACGCCTTCTGTCAAAAATCGCTCTCCCCCATGTGTAGAGACACGGAATATTGTGCTCGCGAACTTGCCGGACGTGCCTGTCAGCGCCTGCCAGTCGGAGTCTGAATCACCGGTTGGTGCCGGTGTCGCAATATGTCCAGTTACATCCGCATCAACGAAGGCATCCGGATTGCCCGCGGTCGGCCCGTTATTTCTAAAGTCGAAAGTGACACCATTGGCACCAGAAGGGGCAAAGTATTGCCCAGAAAGTGGAATCCCATATTTGTCCTCGACTTGCTGGGCAAAAGTCGGATCCAAGGGGTCGGTGCTCGGACTGGGTAGGCCAACCCAGTCGGTATACGCATCGTTTTGAATCTTCGAGAACTCCGATCCAGGAAAGAGACCAGATATGTCGAACAGCTGGCCAGCGAACCCGTTAGGCCTACCCAACGTCAGGTTTGTCATCGTGAACAAGCGACAAGGTAATTACGACTCACGCCCAGTCTCCTTGCTCTGTACATGTAAAATTCTGAAATCCGGTGACTAACGCGACAAAAGTCGGCGCGTCGGTCGGTGCAACAAGCTGCTGCTGGTTTGCGGGTAGAAGTTGAGCCAGGACAGAGGCAGGAACAGAGGAAGCTCTGCGGGAAGATGCGGCCAGGCTCGCTGTGGCTAGGAGGAGAAGCGAAAGGAATGACAGAGCGAGCATGACAAGTTGCACCGGTGGTAAAAGGGAGTTGATTTTGATGAGGCCCCTTCAAGTTTTACGTGGCTTTTATAGCAGATGCGCTTCTTGCAGTGGTAGGCTTCTTGAGGTACTATTGATAGCTCGTCTCAGCCTGAGTCCTGATCAGTCCTTAGCTACGGAAACGGCACTGCCGTGGTACTCCGGTGCAAACTCCCATGTGACTACAGGAGAGGGTTGCTGAGGACACCGCATTGAGCGACTCATTTCGCCCCGAGCGAACGTTGTCACTAGCATGAGTCAGTACATTCTACCGGGGACCCTACGCTTACTGCCTACTTTCGTGGATAGCGGTCTTTATCTCTGTTACTATGTGCCCCATAATACTTACGATGAATGGGATTTTAGAGTCGGTACATTCAGGTTGTGCACTGACAAAGTTGCAAACACAATGTGAGCCGGGAATACAGGTAGTAGTATGCCAAGGTTTCGCCAAGGGTTACCGGTCACTAACCACCACCTACACATTTCTGCAATTTACTTGGCAATTTATTACCGCCAGGGGGCTTACTCTAGCGATATGTTATGTCTTCTCATTATTATCTCCCCCACTGGCAATAGTAGTGTGGCCTGTTCATGCTGCAACCGGTCTGGGTCTACGGCCTGTAAGCTGGGATATACAAATGGATCTAAAGAGACCCCCACTTGATTGCGGTTCGAGTGTAGCCATGATGAACGGCAACGATACCCTTGTGCATAAATTCCTTGTCAAATTGCGAAGAAAAACCAAGGCGTTGAGGTGGACCTTTAAAGAGGCTGTGTGATTTTTGTCAGCGAACCCAGTTCATGACGTATAGCACTCGTATAGCTTGATTGCATGACAGACGAAGCCGGAACTTGAAATAAACGTAGCGCAATCACCATTACTGCAATCACCTCTCCGTGGTGGATCTTATAAAACGAAATTATAGTTTTTCGGCAAGCTCTTTGGAGAGTTAAATGAGATCCGTGGTCTTGTCTGGGGTTGGGCCTGGTCGAGCGAGCACTGGTAACTGCCAGAGAGTTGCCAGAGCTGGTCTGGCCCGGAGTCGCCTCAAGACCGAGCTGCTTTACCCCATTTCCGGGTCTGGCTGCGTTGACTTGGCCCCTCCGGTAGAATGTGGGACCCAACATTAACAATGGTGAGTACATAGCCAAGTCAGTATATGCGCAGACTAGGGTAAATAGGTTTTATATGTGCGTATTGTCGTCTCCTACTTGTTAGTATCGCAGCATGTGAAAATGCGCGAATCAGGGGTGAATGTATGGGATATACACCTATTCCCCGACAGCGAGCCTCTAGAGTCTTTAATTGGACCTCATTTTTTCGTTGAGGAAGGTTACAGGACGACCCAGGCTCTGGCGAGCGGCGAGGAACTTGTTCACAGTTTCTGCCGGCTGGTTCTCCAAGTAAAGTACCTCAAGTACGGGCAACACTTGGGCAGCCATCTCCTCAGTGACATTTTTGAGAGCAAGCGGAATGCTCCATGAACCAAGGGGGGGCCGGGATTCTTAAAATTGCACGGGGCCGGTAAATTTTTTTAAGGGGCCGAGCCTCACCCCCCCCCCCCGGAACCGCCGAAAAAGGAAATTTTATCCAAATATAGAACCAGGGGAATGTCCGTACAAAGTTGTACATCGCGCAGAGGCATGTCGAATGGCTCTCAATTCCAGGGTGCAGATAAAATTATATTTGACCTGCCCATACAGCAGGAGCCGCAACAACCGTAACAATGTAATAATATAAATGAAGGCTACACTATTACTACAGTATCTAACTCTCTCGCCATGGTCGAGGACCGCTTGCAGTCGTCGTCGTCGTCGTCGCGGTCGTTGTTGCCGTTGCGGTCGTCGTCAGTCGCTGTTGCCACAGCCAGAGCGGCGGCCTTGTGTGACTCGCATTCCTCGACGAGATGGGCGATGCGGATGCGGGTCCAGCTCTCGCGCTTGCAGGCGGACTGCGAGGTATCCTGCGAGAAGCGCTCTAACAGGCGGATGGCGGCGGCCTTGAAGTCCTGGACGACGTCTGCGGCCGGGGGCGAGTCGGCATCTTGCGGAGGGTAGGAGACGTCCAAACGGGGTAGGGGTAAGAGGTCGTTGACGACTTGTGGGGGTTCGGTAAGGCGGACGCGAGCGATGCCGGTGAGAGTAAGGAGGTGGGGTTCATCAGAGTTGGCGCGGGGACGGACGAAGCGGGTGATGCGGGTGGTGACGGCCCACTTGTGTTTCCCTCGCGTCGTTGTTGCTGTCGGGATTGTCATCGTTGTTGAGGTCTTCGTCGTCGCGGTTGTCTTGCAGCCTTGCCATCGTTGCGGTTGTTGCTGTGGTCGGTTATCACAGTTCCGTCGTTGTGGGTTGTATTGGTCGTGGTTGTAGTCTGAGATTGCCGCCATTGTTGCCGCTGCCATCGTCGGTGTCGTCACCGCAGCTATTGTCGTGATCGCCCACTGGCAGTCGTCGCAGTCGTTGGCGCCGTGTTGGTCGTGTCGTAGGTCAACGTCGTGTTTGGAAAGAGGAAGAGTGACGCACCACGCAGACGAGTAGATGCGATGCGCCGTCATCGTGTAGCTCGTTGTCGAAAAGAGGATCTCCGCGTAGAACAGGTTCAGATCCGATCCGGACATGAGAGCTTGGCAATGGGAATCGAGTAGTGCGCGTTGGAGGGTCGGCAGGTGTCCACTATGCATTCCTCAACCCCGCGTCGTGCCAGCGTAAGTCGTCGAGTAGGTCCAGTCATAAGGTTTCGTCGCGACCATCTGCAGCAGAGGGATCTGCGAGTCAGCTCTGGTCCTGCGAGAGAGATACATGTGAGCATATAGGCCGGTGCGAGTGCGATACTCACCAACTCTTGAGCCAAGCATCGGCATAGCCCACTTCGACGCCCCTGTCCCCGTCCTCAAGCGGACCGCTCTTCACCCCGCTGAGCGTGTCTTCCGAGCGAAATGCGTACGTCCATCCGCTCGGATGGTGCTTGATCTGTAACAAATGTTTCCGAACATCATCGGATAGGGGATGCCCAGGGATGCCTGCAGGGCATCACACTGGGCCGCGCTCAACATGGACCCGTCGGGGCAGTGGGCAGTGATGCGGTGACGGTCCAGTCGAAGGTCTCTATCATGCAGTCAGTAGAAAATGTCGACAACAAAAAATAGACACTTAGCGAGTGACGAGATATTGAATGAGTTCAAAACGAACCCAACCAGACTCCCCTTTCTGGATCAACGGGCCGGCGTTCCAGACGCCCAAAAAGTAAATTTTTTTACGGACTTTCGGCAGACCCCCCCGGCCTCGGGTCACGGAACCACGGCCCGGCCCCCCCTTGCCATGAACACTCCTCGCTCACACCCAGTGCCCTCACAGAGGCGAATGGGCGAAAGAGTTCCACCCACTGGACATAGTCACCCATCTCCGATTCCCCAAAATCCGAACTGATAATGAGACTGCCCACATTGGAGTGCAGAACGGGAAATTGGCTGAGGACCTGACCCATCGCTTCTTGCTGGACGGAAAGATACAATGACTGATGGCGAGGAACAAGTTCGATGGTGATCGTAGAGGGCGCGATGCGAGATCCGCGTGGATAAACAGGGAAAGCATGGATTTTTCTGAACGATCAAAGAACTCGCGAAGTTGGGGGAGTTGAAAATTGGAGACTTCCCATGGAACAAGTACCGTATTCGTAAGCAATCGAGCTGAGGTGCGTCGATCCGCGCCACGAAATACTCGAAAAGACCCTCGAAGTGAAATCTGGTAGGAGCGGGAAGGACAATCCGTGTGGTTGGAATCAAGCGCATTCGATCAGGATAGATTATTCCCCCTTCGAATTCAAAGGTGAGAAGTTTGAGCCTAGGCAACGCACCTGTGACCATCAGTTCTGGTGGAATATAACTGGTTGGAGTTATCCCGCTGAGATGTACATCGACCAGGTCATGGGCTACAAAAGTAGAGTTGGTGCCGCTGGAAAGGGAACGCGAGACATATAGATTGTCTGTAAACGTGGGGCGGATCCACCTAGGAACGTGTCGGGAAGCGGCGGCGTGGTCACAAATATCGATTTGAACCGAAGGTGTGTCAATGCCGGTAATGGCTCCTGCATCGCCGTGGCCAGCTCTTTCATCAGCGAGTATGTCTGAGGAACCTCAATGACTTGTACACGATCGCGGTGCTCCAGTGCTGCAAAGAGATTGTCTCGACCAACCCCCTGCCCCATTAAATCAAACGCGACAAAGGAGAGGGCAATAGAAAAAGCTGGAAGATAAACTAAGTTCATCTTGACAGGTGTCCCATGGGTGCAGAGAAGTTCTAGACGGAGATGACGTGACGACGCGAACATGATGTATTTATTTATTTATTTATTTTTTGAATCCATTTTATTCTGGGATGCGCAACAGAGTTACAGACCGCGAACATGATGTATCTCCATGATGTTCGGCACACATGTGCCAGTCTCTGCCATTTCCATGGGCGATGGCTCTCACAAGCATAGATAACTTCGTCCATTCGACAGAGGCTGAATATTTCTACAAAGACGTTGTCCGGGAGTGTGTTGATCGTCGTTGGGGATCTGTTTGCGATGTATGCATTGTCAATCGGTCTATCCACATGGTGAAGAAAGATACCGGCAATAGACACACCTGTGTGAGCCCCATCGACAGAATTAACTTGGACTATGGGATGGAGATGTAGGGGTTCTTGTGGCCACTATGAGTTGCAATACAGCAGGGGATGTTCGGCCGGTTTCGACGAAGGTACGGTGGGCGGATGAGGCAGCACGTGCTCGTTCGACGTTCACCGGTTCAACGTTCACCCATCAAAGAACCGGAACACTTATAGTTGTCAAATACCCACCTTACTACACTATACGCCCCTATCGAATAATACCGCTGGAACCTGTCCACATATCATCAAAGACCCAACTCGGGCAGTCTACCCAGTTTCGAGAGACTGCAATCGATAACCGACGCTTGCTGGCCTTCCTCGTTGCACTTGCACCTGAATGGTGCTCCAAAAAGGCAAACGGGATTTAACGGAAGGTCAACGGCAGGATTCGCCAAAGAGGGGATAGTCCAGGTACGATATCCACACGAAGCCGAACTGCAAGAAAGTGCTAACCTCGTCCCACCGAATCTCTACCAGCAGTCTCATCTTGCACCTTTGACCTCCACGCTGCTACTCGTCAAATACCACTTGATATGTTATCCCCCTTCGCAGCAGGCCGTTCACCAGGGTACCCTGCCACCGGTCTTTTGCCCCCCCTTTTGCCATTTACCATTTGCTGCCGGCGTTTTCATCGCGCATGTCCCGCTATGGGCTTTTTGCTACCTCTTCAAGTTTGCTATTTCACTACCCACCATATGCCATTTGTTAATTGATCAAAATGCTATTTGCCATTGGCTTTTTTTGCCTTGCACGTCTTGCCATCGGCTTTTATCCCCCTTAAAGCTAATTTGTGATCTGCCATTTGCTATTTGAAGTTAGCAATCATCCCAACCACGCGATAATCGACCTGATCCCATGATTTCGCACACTGGCAATGCCATCACCTCGTATGCCACATGTCGACCGTCCGGCGATTGTGCCGTCCAACGCTCACCCTATGCGTGTGGTACACACGCTCCGATTTTGCCACCCACCGGATTTGCAGTATGGCCAACGCTGCCGTGACCTATGAATCCTTAGTGACGCGCTTTCCCCTCTGAATGTAACCACGAGTAGGGCCCTCTTGGATGTTTCTCTCAAAAGCCAAAGTCCACTCAGCGCTTTGCATACACCGCTGCCTCCACGCGCTCCCCGCAGTGTTGCACGGGCACGTGTGTACGATTACGCCAACGACGTACTTCGCTTTTCCAGGCATGTCGGCGAGCGGGCCGATCAGCGAGCCGTGCGCTAGCAACGAGCAGACTTTGCTTGGCTACGTGGAATGTGCATGCTACCTTTTCTCTCGACCCAGCACGAGCGGCACCGGCCTACTCTTCTTGGGGGTGACTCACTAGCA
The DNA here is from genome assembly GCA_021525015.1 of Lactarius pseudohatsudake. Lineage (NCBI taxonomy): Eukaryota > Fungi > Basidiomycota > Agaricomycetes > Russulales > Russulaceae > Lactarius > Lactarius pseudohatsudake. The sequence goes on along the minus strand of JAKELH010000783.1, from coordinate 11,547 downwards.
GATGTAAGCGGCGCCGAATATAAAAATATAGGCCCTGGCAAGCACACGAACATTCAAGACCTCAGCGTTATCGTTCTTAATCTGGCGGTGCCGAGGCTCGCTCGCCGTATCATTGATTCCTTACAGGTGTGGTCACCTCACCTCGCGGGAAAGTCGCCATTGGTGGCGATGGTAATTCGCCGATCTCGTATAATATATCCTCATTACATAACGTTCCCAAGGCGCGGTTACAGAACAAGACCCTTGCGTCTTGGAAACGAAACGAAAAATCCTCATCCCCGATCGAGAACCACTTCGTGCTTCTCGCCCACCCAGTATCTGTGCAGTCTGCCACCGTTGCTGTTTTTCTCACTACTTATTAGTTTGCACGGTAGCTTTGGTCCCTGTGCCATGCGCCGGTTCCCTTCCCTCCCGGCGCCACACTGAACCTAAAACGGAGAGAGCAAGGAAGTGGCTCTCAAAGATCTGTTATTAGCCTAGCGAGGGAGAGGCGGGGGAGTGACGGAGTGCGATGTCGTCCCAGTTCAAGCAAGCCAAAAGTAATTACGTCAGAGACTGGTGCATGAGTCTTGTGAGTTTGCGCTGAGGCTCTATATTCGCAATACACGCCATTTCACCAGAGGTGACAGTTGGGGGTCTAGCTGCGTCGACGAGGCCAGGCTTGATATGGCCCTCTGGCGAACTTCAAGACTGCGTCAACGTAACGATTCTAAATTGGCACAAGTGTAGACTAGGGTCTCGTATACGCGCATCCTCATCCACACTGACAGTACCAGATGCTAGACAATGGGTACGATCGCCCGGGTATATGCATACACCTATTTGCTGACATCAAACGTGTTGGGTCTTTCCTAGAAGAACTCTTCTTCCTCGCCGTCATCAATAACGGTCAAAAAGAGACCCATGACCCGGCGAGCAGCGACAAATTCGCCTACAGAAGCCGCTGGCTGGTTGGCTAGCAAAAGTAACTCGAGGGCTGGCAATACTTCGGCGGCCCTCTCCCCAGTGATACTGTTGAGTACAAGAGGAATGCACGACGATGAAAGCTCCTCCTCCACGGTCAGTTCCTTCACAGAGGTGAATGGTTGGAAGAGTTCCAGCCATTGGATGCCGTCGCCTAGCTCATCAAACTCCGAATTGATGAAGAGACGGCTCACGTCTGCGAGCAACACAGAAATTTGGTCGACCACCTGGCCTATCGCATCTTTCTGGACGGAAAGACTCAACGACAACCGATTCGACTGAACCCGACTGAAGTCGATGACGACGGTGTCCGGCTGGACGAGTAGGTCCGCGCAGGAAAACTGGGATAACTTGAAATTTTCTGAACGATCGAAGAACTTGCAGAGTTGTGGGACTTGGAAATCGGTCACTTCCTGCTCCAGATATTCTATCCGTAAGTCGTTGAGCCGGGGAGCGTCAATCTGTACCACAAGATCCTCGAAATACTCAAAAAGGCCCTTGAAGCAAAATCTGGTAAGAGCGGGAAGGACTTTTCGTGTGATGGGAAGTGGGCGCATTCGATCAGGATTGGACATCCCCAGTTGGAATTCAAAGGTGAGATACTTGAGCTTGGGCAACGCACCCAGACTTGCGACTATCACCTCTGGTGGAATGTAACCGGCTGGGGGTATATTGCAAAGATCCAGGTCGACAAGGTCACGGGCAGACGAAAGAAATTTTGGCGCTGCTGGAAAGGGAATGCGAGACATGTGGATTGTCTGTAAACGTGGGGCGGATCCACCGAGGAACGTGTCGGGAAGGGGCAGCATGGTCCCAAAACTACCCCATTCTAACCAAAGGTGGGTCAATGCCGGAAATGGCTCCTGCATCACCATAGCCGGCTCTTCGGAGCCCAACAGTGAGTACGGCACTTTAAGCTCAACAACTCGTACACGATTGCGGTGTTCCAGTGCTGCAAAGAGATTATCTTCATCACTACCCTGGAGATATGGAAGGCGGAAGGAAATGACAATAGGAAAGGTAGCAGGATAGCCTAGTAGTTTTTTCTCGACAAGAGTCCCGTGGGTGCAGAGAAGGTCCAGACTGAGATGGCGTGACGACGCGAACATGATGTGTCTCCATGTTCGGCATACATGCGCTAGTCTGTGCCATTTCCATGAGCGATGGCTCCAGGTAGCATGGCCAACCTCTTGGTCAACCTCATCCTTTTGACAGAGGCTAAATATTTCTACAAATACGTTGTCCGGGAGTGTGTTGATCGTTGATGCCGGTCTGTTTGAAGATTAGCGGTGCATGCCCGGTCAATCGATCCACAAACATGGCAAACAAGCGGCAATAGACACACCTGCGAGAACTCATTGAGATTGCGTTAACTTGAACTGTGGAATGGAGAAGCGGGTATTCTTTTAGCCTCTAATACGGCAGGTGCTTCCGTTGCTAGCCTGGCTAGCGAGTGTTAAGGACAAGGGAAAATGTGATTACGTCAGAGACCGCATTTGCGTCATTTTTAGAGAGAAGACGAAGACTGAGCTCTTATATTTATACAGAAAGGATGTCTGAAGTTTCTAATCTACGTGGTTTCCTCAAGGGCTCGATGCTCGTAAGCTTAAGTGAGACGCAGATGAGGAGTGGTAAACGTGTGTGGGTATGTAAACTAGAATCCAAAGACCGGCGTCGGCAACGTCAAATGGAAGAGACACGTGGCGTCAAGCACAGTGTCTCATACAACTATATCTGATAATCGATCAGCGTTGCATCTCGAGTTTGAGCCAGACACGATATCATTGAGGCCTACAAGGCTGGCCGGTGCCGAGGATCGGAACTCGAGCAAGGATCTGCCATTTGGAGCAGGTAGTCATTCGGCAGCGAGATCGCGTTTGCCATCCGTTGTACGTAGACAGTCAGCTGGTGCTTGGGGCGGACAAAAAGTCGAGGGGAGGGAAGACGGAAGACGCACTGGCGTTGCAGCAGCTTGTATGCTGGATGACCCTGAGGGTAGAGGGTCGTCACAACCTCGCGCGCTTGAAGGGTCGAACAGATCACCAACTAGGAATATTAAGGGAAGGTGAGAGATACGGCGTTTTCCTGGTCGCTTGGGCACTGAAGGTGGCCAAATAAGTCGCCGGACGTGACATTTCCGCTCCAGCCTGGGTTGTCGCGTGTCGTGTGGACGCTGACCCAGACGCCTGGGGAATAATATGTTTGGTGAATGACCTGTTCGTGCAGTTCTGTTCACTTGCGAGTAGATAAAATAACAACCACATACGTACAACAAGATGCCGAGTTGTGCGGGCAGGTCGCACGTGCTGTTCGCATAGTCCACTGGGGTGTCTGCTTGTCGCCACCATCGACACGTTGATAAACTACGGGATTCTCCTCAGTCTGAGCACGTAGTTGAGCTTACTGAGTAGTGTCGCGGAGTCCCAGCGGCCAGAGCTGTAGATCTGCAGGGTCGGAAGACGAAATCGTCGTGCGTGAATGGTAAGAGTTCGAGTAGAAGTGGCCATCCGGATAAAGGAATGTGATGACGATGGGTGGCCATTCGACGTGCTAATTGACTGAGGGAAGACGTACAGCGCAGGTCTGACGCGCGATTAACACCGTCGAGAAAAGGCTGAATACGACAACCAAGACGTCCCTTCCGTCTTGACCGTGACAACATGGATGAAATGGGTTGGCGAGCACGATATCGGTTAACCGTCCATCTTAATCGGCCAAATCGCACCGTGGAAGGTGTCCGAGAGACACGCGTCCGAGAAATCATGAGGGGCTTTATGAAAAGTCAACATCCGAGCGACGACGAGGGGCAACGTCCACGCACTTGATCATGCCTGCAGCGGCGCTCAGTCCAGTCAAGCTGAGACAACTACCCGATCGTCATTTTTGAACCCCTTCCCAGCATGCCCCACCTTGTCTGAGGAAAAAACCTCACATACCCGCTGCTGTAAGCGTGGATGTCGACTTACAGTAAGTGCGGCGGTAATCAACGGTAGAATAGACCCGTATCCCCAACCTGAAACGGGCTCGCCATTTACCTAGGGTGATAGTAATGATAGTACTGTAGCAAAGTACGAGTCGGAGTGCGGGTGAGTGCGGAGCCGGTAACAGTCCGGTAACCCAACACTGCCAGTGCCACCACATAACATGCATCCTCAGTCGAAGATGTTCCCTTATAAATATTTATCTCAAGTAGGGATAAAATCCTGTACAGTATGCTAACCAACGCAATCCTTGTATTTCAGTTTGGCTCCGCTTCTGGAAGAGCGAGATACACTCTTCTTACTTTTCAGGGCATCGTACAACATCTCGGGGATTATCCCCAGTGGGAATCCCGATGTACTGAGTTGAATGGCGTTGAATGAAAATGGCTGGGATTGAAATTGCCGTGTGGAAAATGGATTGTGTTGATTCCGTTGGAATCATATTGCGTACAGATTTAGATTATTCAATATTATTCAATGCGAATGAATAATCTTGATTTCGGCTGCATCCACAGATGCCTTCGCTCGTTGCGCGCCGCCCTCGTTGTTGTGAAGCATCGCACGCGTGAATATGTGAACGCCATATTCGATCTCTGTGAGCTGCAACACGTCTGAAACGAGTGTCAAGTCGTCATTCTCTGCTTTTCGTCTGTGTATCTTTGGCTCCGACTCCCGTCTCGACTCTGGGCTGCTATCTGAGTCTACCGCGGTCTCTTGGCTGTGTATCGTGTCTCTGGCGACCTCCCGGGATTGTCTCCACGTCTGGTTGACCTGATGCCGGTCTCGCGTGACCCACGAACCTACAAATGTGGGTGTTCAATGTACTGCAAGATACTTCGCCCGGTTTCCAAGTCGACGTATTACGGTCATGCGAAGTATCGCAGACTCGACGATGGTAAGTCGAGCATATTGCCCGATTCGTGGCTCTCGTGCTCACTGGATCTCGCGCATGTAAGAGCCTTCTACATCGTTCCCTACTGGCCATTCGACGTCAGGACCGTCAGCTCGCACCAGGGAGACTGGGTCACGCTCGCGTTCTAAGGTGAATGGGAAGCGCACTCGACTAGAGTCGGACCAGAGTGCTCTAGTGGAGCAGCCTCCCGACGACCGCGCGCGCGGAGATGACCACGCGGAGAGCGATCACCCTATGCAAGACGACAGCACTGCACCAGGTCCATCGGAACAGGGGCCTCCCCAGCTGGGGACTTGAAACGGAGACAGCGACACCGAGTCCTCTCAAAGTGAGCACAATGAAGACATAGGCATATCCTCGCCTGCACGGCAGGGTTCTTGGGGCGATCACGACGCCAATCGTGCACATAGCCCCCTCTCGGACGACGAAGGGAACCAACGGGGGGATGGGAGTGCATACGCCAGGGGTGATGTGCAGCCTGACGACCTCCCTGGTGGCCCGAACGACTGGGATCCTGACACCATCGTACCTCATCTCGATGCGCTCCGCACTTCTATGGAGTTTATCAAGGGTCTCTCGGGCGCATCCTTAGACGACGATCCCATTCCTGCCGACGTCCGTGAACGATTGCGCTCTCCCCTCACAGAGGGCATTGACCCGGGCGTTGATAAGGAGTTAATATTCGGTATCAAGCTTCTATTGTCGACTGTGAACGGGTCTCGGACGACTTACGAGAGTGTATGTGCTACCGTCAAGGGCTACGTTCCCGGCGCGGACATACAGTCCTATGATCGCATGAAGCGGACGATCACCGAACTGACGGGGGTGGTCCCGATCATGACTGATATGTGCCACGACTCTTGCGTGGCGTTCTCTGGACCGTTCTCGGAACTTCGCACTTGCCCCGAGTGCTCTGCCGCGCGATACGAGTCTGTCACCCGAGGCAAACGCGTCGTGTCTGTACCTCGTAAGCAGGCACTCACGATACCTGTGGGACCACAGATACAGGCTCAATATCGATCGCGTGAAAGCGCATGGAAGATGGGGCACCGACGTCGGGTGATGGAGCCATTGCTGGCTAGGTTGCGCGCTGGAGGTTCTATCGACGTCTACGACGACGTGTACTGTAGCTCGCTCTTGCTCGACGCCGCAATACGCGGCGATCTCTCGGCCGACGACACCGTTCTCATGCTCTCGATCGACGGTGCTCAGCTATATCAGAGCAAGCAGTCCGATTGTTGGATTTACATCTGGGTACTACTAGATCTAGCACCCGACTTACGATACAAGAAGAAGTATGTGCTCCCTGGTGGCTTTATTCCTGGTCCAAAAAAGCCTAAGAACTTGGACTCGTTCGTCTACACCGGCTTGCATCATCTTTCGGCGCTCCAGAGGGACGGACTACGCGTGTGGGACTGTTCCACAGGGCGAATCTTCACTTCGCATCCATTCTTCTTCTTGGGTACTGCGGACGGACCTGGACTATCAGCGTTGCACGGGCAGGTAGGGACACCACGGCGCGTATGGGTGTCGCGAATACTGCGGTTTGAGGGGGCGTCACAAACCTGGGGGTCCCCATTATTACCCCGCACTCCTCAAGCCATTGAACTACGAGCTTCCTGGGTGCGAGCATGGTGACGTCGACGCTTTTCGGCTTCCTACGGCCTCGTCTGCCTTGTATCTTGAGAACTTGGGCCTACTTCTTAAAAGCCGCACTGACGCGCAGTTCAAACTGAATCGGAAGGAGACTGGCTTGTGCAAACCAAGCATCTTCCTGGGCCTGGATCCGAAACACTCGACTGGTCTCCCTGGGTGCTTGGCTATCGACCACATGCACATCATCGCAATCAATCTTCCCGACTTGCTCTTAGGCCTCTGGAGCGGGACCATAGACTGTGACAAGAACGACTCGAAGGATCTCTGGGACTGGGTCGTACTCGTCGGCGACACTTGGAAACTGCACGGCCAGGAAGTAGCGCTCTGCCATCCGTACTTGCCTGGCTCGTTCGATTGCCCTCCTCGGAACCCCGCCGAGAAGATCTCCAGTGGCTACAAAGCCTGGGAGTTTCTAATCTATGTCTTTGGGTACTGCCCGGCGTTGCTCTACGGCATTCTTCCGCGACGCTACTGGCTGAACTTCTGTAAGCTAGCGTCGGCTGTTCGGCTCCTCCAACAGCGTGCGATATCGGTCTCCCAGCTTCAAGTGGCTCATCAGCTTGTGCTCGACTTTACCGAGGAATACGAGGCGATTTATTATCGCCGAATGACATTGCGACTCCATTTCTGTCGACAGAGTATCCACGGACTCTCTCATCTCGCTCCGGATGCCGTCCGTCTGGGACCTGGTGCTTATTCATCTCAGTGGACCATGGAGCGCACTATTGGAAACCTGGGTGAGGAAGTCAAACAACCTTCAAACCCATTTGCAAACATCGCAAACTGCGGACTGCGTCGCTCACAATTATCCGCGATCCACGCGATTCTGCCTGACCTAGCGCCGGACGCCCCCAGCCTACCACGAGGTGCCGTCGACCTCGGCGATGGCTATGTTCTTCTTAGGGCTCTGGATGAGACTGCTGTCACTCTCGTAGGAGAACAGGCGGATACAATCCGCGCGTGGTTGTGTTCGGACTCGGACGAGGGCCAGGTGCCCTTAGACTGGCAGCCGAGGTACATCCGATGGGCTCGCCTTCGCCTTCCTAACCTGCAAATCGCTTGCTGTGTGTGGAAGGAGGCTGCACGGGCACGATCCGCCGAGAGTGTCTGTCATTCCCGCAACGTAAAGGTGAGTGGCATTACCATTGAGATGAGATTCGCATCTTATTTTCCTAGTTTACTACTATGGAATCCTTCCTTATTGGCGAGGTTCAGTTCTACTTCTGAAGCGACCACCTCGGAGTAGAGCGCGCGTATGCGCTGGTCTCAGTTTGGTCTGAGCCAGACAAGGGGTTGCTTGAAGCATCTTCGAAAACGGTATATTCATGCGCATACCAGGGTCAAGCGGTCCTGCGAGTTGTAAATGTGAAGGACATCAAGTCCGTCGTAGCCATGGTGCCCATGACGCCGCGTGAAGGAGACCGAAGTGCTCGGTATTTTCTGCTTGAGAAGCCCGGGTTGGATGTGGCAGAAGTAGAGGATGTTCTCGATGAATGAATGAAATTGAATCGTCACTGTATTTACATGCGCAGGTCAGAACCGTATAACTATATCGATCGGGGCGTGTCGGTGGATCTCTCTTATTACACACACAATGGAGATGGAACGGACGACATTGTATTCAAGCATCAAGATGATACGTAGGTACATGTGATCAACTGACAGAGGCGCTCCAATTACGAGGTCGAATCAGAGGGAACGGGAGCAGCGGGGGTATGGATTATGAGATAGAAATTCGGCGGCAGACGAACACGTGGGAAGTGGAACTGGTGCAGGCAGTAAGATATGTCTGCGTTGACGAGAGAGACTGGGCAGGGACATACACATAACACGAGGGAATGACCGAGGCACTATGCCACGCGGCGTTAGCCTCCACTGCGTAGCTAACAACAGACGCGAGGCGCAGAGGGGCCGTAGATGGGGCCATGGAGTCTTGGATGTAGCCAGGGGTGGTCGTGAGGGTGGTCGGGTGACAGACGGGGAGCAGAGAACATAGGACAATTCTCAACGGTACGGCCAACAAGGAAAATGTGGTCATAAGACATCACACAGGCAAGTGCACCGGTTCGAGGGACGGTATAACGGCGATCAATTAATGCGGTCACTTTACAGCAGTGTAGTTACTCGATTTTCCTTTTTTTATTCCTAGAGTCGCTACTCCCCGCGAGGATATCGGGGTCGACGTCGGCGAGTGTGGAGTCAGGGTCGAGATCGGTACCTTGATCGTCAGTCTGTACGCATTTATTGAAGAGACGGCGCTGCGACAAAAGTCAGTCCGAGTCACGCCAGTGGGAACGTTGGCGAGTACTTACGTCTTCCGGGAAATGCAACCAGGCATGCTTATTGGCACGGTACCTGCGGATACCGTCTGGCGTGGTCGCATAAGGTGGTGGGGAAGGTGGCGGGCCATGCAAGTAGTCGACCTCAGAGTATTCAAATTCGCTAGCGCTGAGCTCGATTCTTGATACGACAGCAGTTATATAAGGACGGGACTCCATAGCAATGGACGAGTTACCGTTCACGCAGAAGTTTATTTTGTTCCCCAAGGATCCAATACGTTGCGTCGTTCTTGCATCGCAGCAAGTCTTGCAAAGTGGCCTCATGGATCAGCGCCTTGTTCATGTCGCGGGCTCGCTTCGCTTCGATGACCTTGATAGCCTTTGGAGTTGTGCCGTCGCCAGAGGGTGCGTCGCCAGAGGGCATGCCAGAGGGTGCGTCGCCGGTAGACATCTAGAACCAGATAAGATAAAGGGACGGATGCATATTCACGTTTGTGATGTGAGTAAGTGGCTGAATGTGGCTTAACTGTATAGTCGCCGGGAGCAGCCGAAATAGACGAGAAAGGTCAGGACATACCCGTCACAATCCCCGCATCCCCACCGACCGCATAGCATACACCTTCTCCCTGGTTCTCGTTCTCGCGCGGCTTTTACGTTTTCCTATCTGAGCGCTCTCCCGGCTTTTACGTTTCTGGTCGCTACATTTCTGCTCTAAGACGAACCGCCCTGAAAATCAATTCAGACCCACACGCCTTGCACACGATGTCAGTTTACATCTGGTCCCATGACTGATCTGCTCCATTCTCAGCTAGGCGACGCGCGCTTCTCAGAAGTCAGCTCTTCTGGTTATCAAACTAGGGAGGCCCCTCGTTCTGCAGATCAATATATACTTGGTCGCGACCCGCATACTCAGCCTGTACCACCACCCGCATCCGCCTTCGCTCTGGTCGCCTTTCCCTGGATCAAAAGACCCTAACACCCCACACACAGAGACCTCGTACGATCAAGAGTCGGTCAACGCCATGAGATCCCAGGTGAGCGCGAGTCAGCTCATTTCCGTTCTGTGTATCTAACCACGATTGTATCAGGACAAAAAACGCGTCCTCTCCCAAGCCACTCACGAGGACCTCTTCGGCGCACAAAATCCGGTGTACGTGCACCTATACACGGAAAACCTCAAGCTGACCGCAAGCCACGAAACTCTCGAGTACGTCCTGTCGTTATTCGTCAAGCAGCTAACCTACGGTACGCAATAACAGGAAAGCGTTTCAGGCGCTCGTGTCTAGTGGCCCACCCCCCCCTGCCGTGCCTATCGACGAGATCGACGAGCCCCCCACCGACCAGGATCCCACCGCGTACCCCCATATCAACTACTGGTTCAAACATCTGCGACGCGCGGAATTCAAACGATGAAAAGAGTTCTCACAGGGTCACACACGCAGAGGCCCAGCGCCCGCTGGCGAAAACCGAGAATTTTGGTTCCTCGAGGATGAAGATGGGACGATGTTGGATGGTTATGAGGTGGCCAGAATAAGAGCCGAGTCCAAAGTGATCTGGGAGTCTATGTGCAAGAAATATGGACGGCTTGGGCTGCCATGGGGGAGGGTTGGGTCGGAGCGCCATCGGGAGTTCTGGCGGAGGATCGAAGCTAAGTACCCCGTTCTCCTCCTCTGCGACTCCCATTACAAGGCCAATTCTATCGCAACACAAGATTACACCCACTGGTACTAGGCAAGATACCCCGACAGCGTGGCCCCCGAGGCTAGCGGTCAGAAACGCTCGCGTACTGCGAGCCCTGTGTTGTCCCGGAAATCACCCTGGCATGGTCTTCGCTCGGGTCCCAGATCACCCCAACAGAGCCCCGATGAAAAAGAGGAGGAGGAGGACTCCGATAAGGAAGAGAACGCGGACAGCGACGAAGACGATGCCAACGATTCTACTCCACCCGTCCCGACTCCACCCCCCCTCCAGCGCGACCCAAGGCGCGGTCTGTCACTCGGTGCACGCGTGGCAAGTCTTCCACCGCCGACGATTCTACTCCCTCCGTCCCTACTCCACCCCCCCCTCCAGCGCAACCCAAGGCACGGTCTGTCACTCGGCACACGTGTGGCAAGTCTTCCACGTCACTGCTTGCTTCTCGTTCGACTATCAACACCCCGCCCCCGCCATCGTCCACCGCCCCTTCCACTCAACCAGCACCTCTCAATGTTCCCACCGAAGGCGGCAATATGCTGGTCCCGCGCGAGGATGAGAACCCCACGGCGTCTGGTCCCCCCGGTGGTCTGTCGGGACCGCCCGAAACCCAGCACGTTGCTGCGACGACCAGTAGCCGTGGCACAGAGGCGTCCATTGTACGTCCACTCTCTTCCCCCCATTTTCTACGTGACTAACAACATCCTATCACCAAGACCATCCCAAACCCACTGTACGTCCCTGCGACCCCACACGCACGATTGTCGCTAACTTGATTCCCAGCGCCGACATCATCCGGAGTACTCCCACCCCATTCACCTCTTCAGTACCACCACCAGAAGGCGCCAGCATTCAAGCTCACGAAGGTAAGCGCCTTTACCCCGTCACAATAGCCATTGATCTCAACCCACCAGGACCTGGCCAACAACGCGACTCCGGCACAAAAACGACGCGCCGGCCATCCTGTTGGACGCAACGGCAAGCACTCCCGTCCAAGTCGCCGAAGGCACACCCCCCGAGTCGGCAGCCACCAACGACGCCCGTAGGACCTGGCCCCCTACGC
>JAKELH010000782.1:0-29557 GCA_021525015.1 Lactarius pseudohatsudake | reverse complement strand
TCAACTCATGATGCCGCCACCACCATTACCTGCTCCCCGAATCCGGTCCTCCCGCACACGTCTTCGGGATCCTCTTTGATGCCGCCCCCCACGACTACGCGACCACCGACGCAAGCACCAAATCCAAGAAGCGCGAAAAAGTAGTCCTCGCTCCTGGCCATAGCCCACTGGACTGGGCAGCGCTGAAGACCTCCGGAGCCGACCTGCGGGTACGTCCCATCTCGTCTGACTGGTAAATCGCCCGCGCAGCTGAGTTTTGTGCGCACCTCATCATGCAGGGTGGGGCGACTTCTCTGGCACGCATACCGCGTCTGTGTTACGCATGCACAATAAACGGGACGACGCATGGGGCATTCACGGCAAGGTCTACAATATCACGCCGTACCTCGCTTTCCACCCGGCGGCGAAAAGGAGCTCATGCGTGTCGCCGGGCGTGATGGGACGAAACTTTTTGGTATGTGGCCCTTATCGTCTCGGATATCCGGTGCCAATCATGCCAGCACTTACGCATGCATGGGTGAACGTGGACTTCATGCTCGATACCTGCCTAGTCGGATTTTTGGTTCCGGAACCATCATCTTAGAGTTAGATTAGAATCAATACGGTTAGGGTAAGATATTGACGTTTTAGTTTTGACTGTGCAATACAGTACATCTTATATTTAGCCGTCCGACAACCTTCGAATAGACGCAGTATTGTATTTGTTTAGATGTCCCATCCACTCGTGGGCATAATAATCTGGACCTGAGGATAACGAGGGATGACGCCATCACGCCATCACTTTGGACTTTGGAACCCATAACAGATCAAAGGCAGCACATCTATTCTCGCAACTATTCCGGGCAAGCTTCTACAATACTCATATACAGCGCTCAGGGACACCAACGCTGCGTATACAGAAACCCATGCCATAGTATCGGTACCACCAACCGACCAGCCTGACCGGTCAAAACCTGTTGTGCCCTCAATGGTGCTTGCTTTCTTTCTACCCGCGCACGTGTGAGTCTATCACCCACAGGCCACCTTCTGACGCTGGTGCGGGGGTTCGTGGGCAGACGAGTGGTTGTGCTTCTCCTAGCTTCTCTTGTAACCAAATGCTATCACTGTTGACGCAATCAGCTCCGCCGCCTGGCCACTTATACTAGTCCTCCGAGTATCTTGAATCCGTCTTGGAAAACCGCGGCAAGGTCGAAGGGCGTCAATGCGAGCTTTGGGGGGTGATTCCAGTTGCTTTCAGAATACAACTGCATAAGCATTAGGTTGTCATTGTTCCGTTTTGGCGAGAGCGCCGGCTTCTGATTACTTGTTCTTAACAGGCTCTTGTGATTTGATCAAGTGACGTTGCGTGTGGGAACTCGAAACGACACACCTGCCTTGAGAATCCATTGTTGGTGACGCAAGCACTTATTGTAGAATAGGTTCGCCCAGTATTCGCCGTCTTTAGAGCCACCCAGACGTTCCGGACCGGCGACCTTTGAACTCTAGGGAAACTCTAGGGAATATTGGTTCAAATATAAAGCTAACCGTGTGAAGAAGCACTTACAAGCACCCACTCTCGTTTGCGACCCACATGCTCACGAAGGGCTGGTAATCAATCCCAATTCGTTCGTTCGTCCGGTTGAACCGTGGTTGATTTGACGTTATCTCTTAACTACGTGGCAATTTTTTTCGACTCGGCGTCCATGTCCTCGCGAATCCAGGAATCTTCGGCACCAAGCTTGGTACTAACCATTGGAGACAGATCAACTTGAATGCTCACCTGCCTTCAATTCATTATCTGGGAGATGCAGTTGCAAGGCAAGTGCCACGTGCTATCTCTGTTCGGTGCCGTTTGCCCATAGCGTGGCTACGACTACTTGGTTTAAATGAACCTTGATGCCATTCACTCTTCTGTGCTATCGTGGTCGCCACGATTCTCACCCGCACGTCATGCGGTTCCGTCACCAAATTCTCGTCCAAGGTTCTCGCTGGCGCACGGAAGAGGACCTTCTCTGTCCATTTGGGCGGGGTTCGACGTGGATATCGTGGAATGGTACACGGTGGCCTGACAAAGAACCTCTGCGCGTGATCGTGCCGCCTCTTGGCCCAGCACCTAGGCAAAGAATCCTGGCTCTCAATGCGCGGGCTCTGGGTTGGTACTGACCAAATGCTACACATGCTCCTTACTCGTGGACACACGAGTTCCGTTCGCATGCCCACGAGGTTAGGCGAGTTACCCACAAATAAAAGGGAGATGATACATGCTGAATACCCTCAGCGCCCGCTACTTCCAAGTCTCGGCTCTTCGCTCTCCATCGCCTCCTCAGATGCCTACTCTTCTGCAGTCTATATCATACTTGGCTCTTGTCCTTGCCTCGTTCTCCCCGCTCTCGGTTTGGGGATTCGATAACACGCGCAATGACAATGTACGCCTGTTTCCGCGCGAGCGGAAGTAGATAGTCTCTGTCGTTGTTCTGACCCTTCAGTTTCACACAGGTAGCTGTGTGAGTGGTCTAACTTTCATGCTTTTGTTGAATGGAGTCATTAACTCTGCAAATGCAGATATTGGGGTCAAAATTCATACGGGGCTACCAATCCGAGCGATACAGCCAATTGGCAGAAGACGCTCTTTTTATTGTCAGGTATAATGTACGCGCTTGTGATCCGCAACACAGCAACCAACTCCCTGTCCTAGGATAACAGCATCGACGCGTTCCCCTTGGCCTTCTTAGATGTGGCATTTGGCACTGGCGGGCTACCTTCGATAAATCTCGCGAACGTTAGATCCCTCTAACGTCTTCGTCTGCGCTTATTCCAGCATTGATGATTTACTCAGATATGCAACGACAGTGGCGATCCAGTATTTCCGGGGACCGCCCAACTGCTCTTTCCTCGCGTCAGACATCCAAACGTGCCAGGCGAACGGGAAGATTGTGACCATCAGTATTGGCGGTGCGACCGGAGCTGTCAGCTTCACGTCTGATTCGCAGGCGCAGCAGTTCGCGGATACCATCTGGAATCTCTTCCTTGGTGGCTCGAGCAGCACCCGTCCTTTCGGCAGCGCCGTCCTCGATGGGTAGAGGACTAAACTTTGTCTTTGTGATGCCTAGACGTTCCTAACGGACTTGTAGCGTCGATTTGGATCTGGAGGGAGGTTCTCCGTCACACTGGCCGGCTTTCGTTACACAAATTAGGTCTCACGCGAGCGGGGCAAGCAAGAAGTTAGCTTCGTTGTCTGCACGTAATTATCGTGTCCTTGACATTGCACAGGTATTACATCACCGGCGCGCCACAATGTCCTTTCCCTGATGCCTTTCTTGGCTCCGTATTAAATTCCGTCGGATTTGACGCCGTCTACGTTCAGTTTTGTGAGTTCTTCGCACTGCATGTTGTGGACCACGCAATTTACTTGGGGTCAGACAATAACTTTTGTGGTCTCCAAGCGTTCACTAATCCCAATGTAAGTACGTAAAAAAAATTCCGGTTCGTTGTCTCAATGTGTTGTCGTTTTAGGCGTGGAACTTTGCCCAATGGTATTCCCGGTTTCATCTCCCTTGCTCTTAGACTGACCAGCGCTAGGGACAACTGGGCGAAGACTGTCTCTCCAAATCGGAACGTAAAGATTTACATTGGCGCACCAGCTGCCCCCCAAGCTGCGGGATCGGGTTATGTCAGCGCGAGTACTCTCGCGAGCGACGCGCTTCAGACACGCAGCCAGTTCTCGTCCTTTGGCGGTGTTATGCTGTGGGATGCCTCTCAGGCACATGGTTTGTCACTACCCCCGTTTTGCTAGCCTCTTGGTCTCATGCGGTTCCCACGCAGCTAATGGCAATTTCGCTGCTGCTATTAAGAGCGCATTGTCGAATGGCGGGGGGCCTGTCCCCACAACGTCTGTGCCACCAACGAGCACAACTCCTGTGCCGCCCACAAGCACAACTTCCAGCCCGTCTCCTTCGCCGAGTAGCGGAAGTTGCGGAACCGTGTCAGCTTGGGTATCTACCATTGCAGTGAGTTTGGACAGATAACAACCTCCGAGTCGCAATTTGCCGATCTACTCTTCAGTACGTGGGAGGAGACCAGGCTGTTTTTGGGTATGCTTCCTCCCGCCTACACTGTGCCGAGCTCACTACGCCCCTTAGCGGACACCTATGGACCGCCAAATGGTGGAATTTCGATGAAACTCCGGGAGGTAACCTGATTTTACGCATCACCGAACCTGGGCTAAGTGACGGCAGGTGCATCCGGAGCCTGGCAAGACAACGGACTATGTGGCTCGTCACTTATCGGGAAGACTAACCATCGGACGACTTCAGAGACGCCGAAGCCCAAGCAGAGGTCTCGTATCTACGGCCGCGAGTGAGTCTGTGCCTTTCCAAAACATCAGGTTTCTACTTCACAGTTTTCGGGGGGTTGTATGGAAAGAAAGAATACAAATGTAATATCATCTGCTCGCTTCTGCATCTCTACTCTTTCGGTGGTATCCATACATTGCTGTACGCGCCCAAACCGAATTCACGGCAACGATTTTTCGAAAGTGATCAGCTCCTCGAGTTGTTCTGCGTCCGCGACCGAGAGCTTGTCTACTGAGGCTGTTGCTAGCGGCCCGCGCACATTCGGTCCGCCATAGCCAAATTCGTGTACGATAAGCGCCTTGATAAAACCAATGCCCCCATACTTGCTCGCTATTGTATCGCCGTGTGCGAGGATACGTTGAATGTCTCGAGCCTCGTCCATGCGCCCAGCGTGCCACGCATCCCACAAGGCACGATGCACACGGGGGGCCACATTTACGAGGGCCATTATTCCGCCTGCGCCGGATACGGCGAGAGCAGGGAGGAAGCAGTCAGAGCGCCCGATAAAAGCCGCGAACGAGTCCGCGGAGAGAGACGTGTTCAGACGTGTGAGCTTCCCAAGGTGTCCACAGGAAAGCTTCGTGCCGACGATGTTGGGATGGGCGCCGAGAGCGGCGATCGTCTCCGAGTCGAGATCGATTCCCGCTGTGACCGTGGGGAAGTTGTACACCATGGTCGGAATCGGCGACGCATCGGCCACCTTGGCGCGGCGTAAATCAATGAGTGACGGCGAGGGCGACGTAGTCGTCGCACCTCGCGATGGAAACGCAGGATGAGATCTTTGGTCATCGCGGGTCTCCAAGTAGACGGCGTCAGGACGAGGGCGTGGGTGGCACCCGCCTCCTTCGCATCGAGGTTGAGCTGCTTTGTCTCTCGGGTAGATTGCGCGCCCGTTCCGGCGATCACAAGGACGTGCTGGAACCCGTGGGCATCGAGTGTGGTTCGTGTGAGACGGATGGCACGTTTGCGCTCCTCATGCGAGAGGTGTTGCGCCTCTCCGTTTGATCCTTGGACAAGGATCCCGGTGACATGTCCCTGCAGAGATCATATGGCGTGATTGTTTGCACGAGCACAAGTCTCAGCACCTTAGCGAGGCGGAGCACGTGCGCTTTGATCGCTTCTTCGTCTAGTTCGTCGTCTTCCTTGAAGAAAAGAACAGCAGGGACGTAAATTCCTGGAGACGGTGGCTTGGACATTCTGAGGCTGAGCGTGGGAAACAAGGCTTGAGCTGCGGCAGCGACCGAGAATAGCCAAGCTGCGCGCTCTCACACCCTCACCTCACCTCACACACTCACACCCACACCACTCCTAACGCTGTTGGCCTAGCGAAACGATGGGCCTTCTTCTCTCTCTCCCGCTTGCCGGCGTGCTGGGCACGGTAGCATCCTCCTGTCTTGCTGGCTTCGCATTTTGCTTCACATCGACCGCAGGTATGTGCATGCCCAACCCTAGTGTCGTTAGTTTCTGACCTCTGACCCCCTTCGAACCTTAGCATCGATGTTCTGCAAGTCTTGCAACTGCAATTCCTCAATTGCCACCCGTATAGGCTTTGCCGTATGCTTCTGCATCAATGTCTCGGACCGACTTCTCACATACACCACCTAGATGATATTTGCGTTGAACTCAATGCTTGCGTGGCTCATGAAGACTCCATTCATGATCCAACTTATTGAGAAGTGGAGTTACGACTATATTAAAATGGATTGCGAGGAGGGGAAATGTTACGGTGTTCTTGCAGTGAGTGCTCTCCCCCTCCTTTGTCCGATCCTGTTTCATCGCCGATAGGTCCACCGAGTCTGCTTTGCCCTGTCACTGTTCCATATTATTCTCGGTATTTCTCTCTTTGGCGTTCGCGATACTCGTGACA
This sequence comes from Lactarius pseudohatsudake, assembly GCA_021525015.1. Taxonomy (NCBI): domain Eukaryota; kingdom Fungi; phylum Basidiomycota; class Agaricomycetes; order Russulales; family Russulaceae; genus Lactarius; species Lactarius pseudohatsudake. Next base: position 23,359 of record JAKELH010000782.1, on the reverse strand, counting down.
AACGTGCAGCCATTCAAAATGGGTGAGTGACATCCAAATCTCGTGAGAGTGTCTGTTCACACAGAATGATAGTTGGTGGGGTCCGAAGGTCCTACTCTGGCTTGTGTTCGTTATCATATCCTTCTTCATCCCTAATGGCTTCTTTGTTTTCTGGGGGAACTACGTCTCCCTCATCGGCGCCACCCTCTTCATCCTCCTTGGCCTGGTCCTTCTAGTGGACTTCGCCCACTCCTGGTCTGAGACTTGTCTCGAGAACTGGGAGAATTCCAATAACTCCAATCTCTGGCAATGGATCCTCATCGGGTCTACAGCAAGCATGTATGCAGCAACGCTTGCCATGACCGGCGTGCTGTACGGGTATTTTACAGGCTCGGGTTGTACACTCAACCGCTTCTTCATCTCGTTCAACCTTGTCCTCACCATCATCATAACCATACTCTGCATTCACCCCGTTGTGCAGGAGCATAATCCACGCTCGGGGCTCGCACAAAGCGGGATGGTCGCTGTCTATTGCACATACCTCGTCATGTCCGCCGTTGGTAATCACTCACACGAACAGTGCAACCCCCTCCGGTCGGGTGCGGCAAACGGCACACGCACGTCTGCTCTCGTTCTCGGAGCTGCGTTCACATTCATTGCCATCGCGTACTCTACCACTCGTGCCGCGACGCAGAGCCGCGCGTTGGTAGGAAAGAAGCGCCAGGGCGAAATACAGCTGTCCGGCGACCACGAGGTGGGCGTTGTAAATAGCCAACCGAACCGCACCGAGACGCCGCGATACCAGGCGCTTCTCGCCGCTGTCAAGGCTGGGTAAGTGTGTTATATTACTCTGTCAGGTAGATACAGAACGGTGTTTACAGGGCTATTCCTGCGTCTGCACTTAACGATGACGATGACAACGACGACGACGACGATTTCGGTGATTCGCACGATGACGAGCGTTCAGGGACCCGCTACAACGTATGTCCATTTCGACACCGTTCCTCGCCATGCCACTGATGTCTTTCCAGTACTCGTGGTTCCACATCATCTTCGTTCTTGGTGCGATGTATGTTGCAATGCTCCTCACCGACTGGTATGATTCCTCCCATTCCGTCACGTCGGGGCGCTGAGGCCACTAACCCATACTCAGGAATGTCATCCGCGCGAATCTGTCATCGCCTTCGACCGATGCCGACGACGTTTACATCGGGCGCTCCGAAACGGCGATGTGGATGCGTATTGTCAGCTCATGGGTCTGCATTCTTCTCTATGTATGGAGCCTACTCGCCCCCGTCCTCATGCCCGATCGGTAAGCCTGATGTTTTTGACCACCGGATACGGTGTATACTCATCTTGGGGATAGGTTCTCTGACTTTTGAGTCGTGTCTCCCCCGCGGACAATCTAGTGTACGAAGTATTCAGACGGGCGCATCCTATATTTGATTCTTTCCACTCCACGTAATTATGCGTAGTTTGTCCGGCCCCACATGGGGGTTTTGCAGATATATATTAGGAAGAGTAGAAACACGATCTTGAACCGCCACGTAAGCTAACCTCGAGACACTGCTCCGACTCGGAGAAATGTTGCGTGATTCGTGACAGAAGTGTGACAGAAACCGTCACGTCCGAGGAGTGAGATCCGAGTCGCCGAGGTTGCTCGTCATTCATTCATAAGTTAGATACACCGACACCATGGAGGAAGCAGCCGCTGTCGCCATGGATTACATTACCAGTGAGTGACCTCTTTGCCGTCAGTCGAAAACGAGTCCTCATCTGTCACAGCACTTGACAACCTTCCGGCTGAGGTCCAACACCTCCTGGTTGAGATCAAACACAAAGAAGCTAAATCCCAAGGCACGCCCAACCAACCAACTCTCGCATTTGTTTTTGACAGCGAATTCCAGAACTCCTGCAAGAGATCACGAAAGAAACGTCCAGGTACATCCGGCATTCCTTGCGCAGTGGCGCCGCCACCCCCTTAAGCACGAAAGACGAACAAATCCCCCAAAAGATCGACCATAATTACGCGGAGGTCGACCGGCTCGCTCAGGAGAAGCTCAAAATTGCGGAGCGGCTCGGCCTCCTCATACAGCGTGCCCGCACACGCTTGGACTACGACCTGCGCAGGGTGCTCATCTTGCAGGGCGACGACCCCGGCCAGCCCGCGTTCGTCTCGACGAGCCGCAATCCCGTGCAGGAGATCAACGACAGCCTCCGTCTCGCTATCGCCGACGCCGCGCCGATAATACCCCCCGCTCCGGTCGTCTTGTCCGCGGTACAGCCCCCCGCGCAAAAGAGTACGCTTATACGATTCACCACTGGCTGACAAGTTGACACGTTGTTATAGAGAGAAAGGTCACCGCGACGGTAGCTGCGGCCTCTATAAAGCTCCCTAGCCCGGCTCCAGCGACCGTGCCCGTTCTTCCGCAGCGCACGCGACTGGCGCAGCAGCAGTCACAGTCACATCGGGCCTCACCTGCACGTGGACGCCAGGCACAGCCGGAACCACCACCTGGGCCGGATGAGGACGCCGAGGGCGAGGACGATGTGGAGGAAGGGAACGGCGATGAGGACGAGGACAACGAGGACAAGACGCTTTACTGTTTCTGCCAAAAGATGTCCTACGGAGAGGTGCGTGCTTACGCGTTTCTCCGCATAGCAAACACAACTAACTTTTTTTTTTCACAAGATGGTTGCGTGCGACAACGCGGAATGCGCATATCAATGGGTAGGTGTCCGAAATCGTTTCGTCGTCTTTGCGTGCTAACGTGACGCTGCCGTCAGTTTCACCTCCCGTGTGTCAGCCTCAAGCCACCACTGCCGGAGGTGTGGTACTGTTCCGACTGCATCTCAAAGGGAGTGGCTGGTAGTTCGGTGGACAATGCTGGACCAGAGCGCACAAAGAAGCGCAAGAGATAGCTACGATATTGTCGTGTTGTATCACAATGGCCACTCTTTTGAGTTACAGTAAGAACGCATTGGCATCGCTACGCTGTTTGTGATTTGTCCACCCGCTCACAATATTTCTTATTTCCATTCACTGCACAGCATGGAGATAGGACCGCTTTAAAGGCGAGATGACATCGCTTCAGCTCACCAGCATTCAAGTTTCTTGCTACGGTCATTATCCGAGTCGCCAGGACGGTCTCAAACAGGAACCGACCTGATGATAAGCTGCTGCCATCAGCGTTTGGGAAGGAGGGCCTCAGACACGAGTCAGGTCATGACATACGACGTGCACTTCTTTGGCCTTGTGAAAGCTGCGGAGTTCATTACAGCTTGCTGAGTACTGAGTACTCGCGCGCGCCCCATACTCTCGGACGATGATGAGGCCCTCGCGCACATCACATGCACTCGTTCGTTGGAGAACTAATCGTAACTCCTTCGATTTCATACCTCGCTTACCCAGGGACACGAGCATCCACCTCGTGTGGTCTCCGGCTGACCAGAAGAGTGCACCCGACACCTCCGCCAGGACAGCTGCCCTCCGCGCCTGCACCCTCGCCCTATCTCCACCCTTACCCGCTTTCAATCGGCCGCGTACCTTAAACGCAGAGCCCGTCAACGCGCGCTCTATGACTGGACTACCGAATGGCACGGGACCTATCATCACCCACCCAACCCATACCCCAAGCCTACGATCACCCACTCTGGCTATCCCCCTTGTCGCTTACGCATGACTCTGGCATTCCTCTGGGACCCTAGTTTCGAATATCGCTCCCCACGTACAAATTTAGCATACTCAGTGATATCTGAGACCGGTCTTGTAACATGAAGTTACTTTGAATTTCTCTGCTGCATTTCATAAAGAATCAGTCCCTGTCCGGTCGCTTGTCCTAGGCCGGAATATGCGTCTCAATTCTGCCCTCGTCTGTACGCGCCACCGCACTGCTGTCCTGATTGGCGTGTCCATTCCACCATTCTTCCGGCGACCAGGCACAGACATACCTGGATCTATTACTTCTGTGACTGGTCGCTTCCGTGGAAGAGTACCTACGGTGGGCTAATTCTTGATTATAAAAGGGGGGCGACTTTGGACGAATCCTGCAACATCCTTTCACTCAGGACAACTTGCCATTTTCTCAACTATCTTCACTTAACATGCAAGTGCCCTTCACCAGTTGCATCCCAGATTTATTGACCCCCCCCCCCCCCCGTTTCAGAGACATGTCCAAGTTCTCAACTCTCGATCTCTCTCCATCTGCCGAGACCTTTGTTACTGGCATGGAGCTGGGCACTTCAGTGGATGGCATTTCTGGCAACATGCCCGCCAGTGCCATTGATCCTGCCACAATCACCTCTCAACAGGTGGGAGACAAGACTGGGTCCCAGTACAGCCTTCGCTTGATCGAGGATCTTCGCGAGCTCAACGTCAGTGAGGCCTTCAGCACTAACGGTGCCATCACTTTTGCTGGTGGCGATATCGAGGCTGGTGTCAACACTGCGTTCGATTTCTCTCACTCGCGTACCTCGACTGGACACAGCGTCCTAATCGTTCTTCGATGCGAGAAGCGCGGACCCTCCATGCGCATTGGCAATGGTGCCAAGCTCACGGAGGCAGCCAAGTCCTTGATAAACAATTTTCCTGTGTTCCGTGAACGGTATGGTGACTATTATGTCCACGAGATTTCTCGTGAAGCTAGGTTCACTGCGGTCTGGTAAGATTTCATTTTGATCTACGTATACATCGAGACAAATTCGTTTTATTATAGGAAATGCACTTCCCAGTCCGAGTCCACTCTAATGAAGTTCAAAAGCTCCATTGGCGTCGATGTTGATGATGCCGCAAAATTCGAATCACAGCTCAAGAGCGCGGCAAAGGAAAGCAACGTATCTATGGAAGTCCAATATGATGTCCTCGGAGACATGGGAAGTGCCCATATCGATGTAAATGCAGGCGTTACCGACAATTTCGCTCTATTCGACACCACATGCGTTCCCATCCCGAGTACCGTGCACCTCCGTCATTACTGCAATATCGAGCCCGAGATCCCAAGATCCATTGAGATGGATCCGGATCTGTACCTCCGCACTCGCAAGGCTTTCGATGATATTCGCCTCGCGGTGCTCTTGAACATTACCCTCCCCGCCGACGAAAGTTCGAGAATTATTCGTCGTCGCAAGATCGAGGAATTGTTCCGAGAAATTTATTCCAAACGTTCCAACTGCTCGACGAATCCCCAGCAGCTGTCGAATGTGCTCAATGACCTTGCGGGTTTGCTTGAGGAGTTACATCAAATTCTCGCTTGTCACGAGCTCATTACAAGCCTTCGGAACCTCAGCTATGACGATGCTATTCGGTACGTTCTTCACTATCGCTGAACCTTTTGCCAGCTAACACCACCGATTTTGCAGGGGGCATCCCATTGATCACACGGATGATACTGCGGCCTGGGTCCTCGGTCAAAATAACATAGGAACGTTCTCCGTTGGAAGGACGAACCCCAGCGCAGAAGATATCAAGAAATACGGCATTGAGCACGTCTCCCAAGGCCCTGGAATGGAAGTTCGTCGAGAACGCGTCATCTTTCAGCAGCTCTGGGGTAGTTTAACATTCCCAGGGGGGACGGGAGTCGATGGCACCGTTATCGGATTTACCGTCAACAGCCATTGGACGGATGGTACGAATGGGTGGTGGGGCATCGACCCGAAGACGGGTCCGCTTGGAAAGAAGGACTTGAGGGTTTCTGTGCAGTCGCACGTAACGAGGGGAATGCATGTGAGTTACAGGCCATTGTCTCAGATTGACGGTAGACTGACTAGGTGATATTAGTGGAGCCTGGACGTTTGGTATATCCCGACTCGTTTGTATAACTAGCGACCTTGAGTCACCATCTTCGTGCAGTCGAGTTTTGTAACTTTGTGTTACGCTTTCGTCCGCATGATTCAAAAAATTCCTTTCGTCCTTTCTCTTTTCCCGTATGTTCGAATGATCTAACATGTCGACTCTGCGTTTGTGGTGACTTGGTAGCTCTCGGATATTCGTATGACTCGTCTTCCGTAGTACTTAAGGATTTTCTATAAACATCTTTTGGGGAATCAAGCGTTCAGACTCGGGGTTCGAGTTTCGTGAAGTCACTGCTCCGTCGTCTTGTTGTCGACAATCGCCTTTCGAACATTCGAACATCGAACGAATCTCGGACGATACTGTACGCCTTACAGTACTGCGTAACAAACACTTTGCGTTGCCGCCGCCGTGCACGTGACCCTCTAACATGACCACAAGTCACCACGCTGCCACTCCGAGTCGTAGAGACGGCGACTACGGATCCGGAGAATCTGGCGAATTGAGAGACGGGTGTAACGTCGGAACGAATGCGGAAGCGATAACGAAACTAGAAGGGATGTCTCCTGAGTAAGTGCAGCAAACAATGACGCGCGACGAAGTGCAGTTGAATAACACCCAGAGCGCGACTCTCCTCCATCATTCGACATTGCGTGTAACGTGTCATAGCACCTGCTCATGTTGCTGAGCATTGAGGTGTATAATTGGTTGCGCCATTCTGTCATCGACGATCAACCAAACACTTCGCGCACGATCCTGAGTGGAATCACGACGAGTTCATCTTAAAATTGATATATAGATGTACGTATCATGACAATTTCAATCTAAAGCAATTTTTTCGTCAGTGTAGCCGTAAATGCTACGAAGGGTGATTGGAACTGTGGCATCGTAAATGAAACCTGTCATGGAACTCCCCCTTGTTCGCTGACGTAGGACTTGACTCTCCCATAAAACTCTGCTTTCGTATCGACAATAAATAAAGGGCAAGAGAGCTGCCGCGCTGCGACGGCTATTTGGACGGCGTTCAGGGTACGGATACGTCTTGATGGAGAACGGCTCGTGTGAAAAGGTTACATTGGCCTGCCTGATTGGGGTCAATTTGGGATCTTCAGAGTGATCGATGAACTTGAAGAGTTGCGCAGTAAAGAAGCTGATCTAAGTACTCAACGTCGCATTAGTCGATTCAAGTTGAGGGCAGTCCAGTCGGACCAACAAGTCGTCCAGATACTCGCTGGTACTATGGAATTCAAAGGTAACAAGAGAAGGAACCAAACTCCGCGTTACAGGAGGTGGGCGAATTCGATCGGGGGAGGATGTACCCAATCGGAATCCAATGAAAAGGTCTTCGAGCTTGGGTAACGCAGCCAGACATGCAGCCATCGCCTCCGGCGAAATGTACGCATCTGGGTAATATCGTCGAGAGATAGTTTGACAAGGTCACCGGTCGACGAAAGAAGTGTGGGTAATGATGGAAAGAAGACGCCTCCCAGGTCCAGGTGTTGTAAACGCGGGGCAGATCCACCCAAGAATCCACTGGGAACAGTAGGCGGTTTATCTTCCCACCGAAGGCCAAGGTGTGTCAGTGCCGGAAATGGCACTTGCATCACCGTGGCTACCTCTTCTAACTGGGAGCCCTTCAGACAAAGGTCGACGCGGCTTACACGATTGGGGTGCTCAAGTGCAGCAAAGAGATTATCTTTGTCTCTACGCGTGAAACGATCGGTGCTGTCATAGCGAATGGCGATGGGAAGGGGTGGCCAGAAACCTAGGTGCGTCCTCACAGGAGTTCGACGTTTGCAAAGAAGTTCAACATCAAGACGGCGCGGTGATCCAAGTACGAGTTTTCGCCATCTTTGGCAAACATGCACCAGCCGGTGCCATCCGGGCCATCCCCATGTAATGGTAAAGTGGGTCCAACCGGGGTCATGACCCTTTCGACACGAGTCAAATATTTCTAGCAAGACATTGTCTGGGAGCGTGTTGATTGCGTCTCCGTAACCCCGGCCTGTGCGACGCAAGTCAGTGCCCGTCACAGTAACTAAGCGAGTTCTCGAAGACGTACCTTGAGCCTGTGCTTCCTCTTGTTTCTCGCAGAGAATCCGGTTCATATTTTCGATCTCCTGGTCTCTGTGAGGGTCATGCGAAGTGGTACCGGTGGACGAATCATTTGGCGGGGAGGGGGATCAGAGTTGATTAAGATGGTCCACACAGTCAACTAGTCTAACCATATGGTAAATGGAGACCCGGACACACCTTGAATCAAGTGACACGGTAATACTTTGTGAGGATACCGAACTTGATACCGAATCATCGCTACTTGAAGAGTAGCTGCTACGAACACATAATCAATTTATCCAAAATGTAAACAAAGGTTATGCACACACCTGTAAGAGCTCATTAGTGAACTTTGTGGAGGGAACTGTCCCCATCGCTGCTCAGAATAACGAACAAGGTAACGAGGGTCGTGGTGCAGGGCAACATAAATTCAACCAAACAAGCGCCAAATAGACATGTCAGGTGTTATTCTCAGTAACTTAACTAGACTTGTCCCCACATAATTAGAAATAGGTCCCTGAAGCCCGGGCACGCGGATGAACGGCACGGACAAGTCTCTTGTCTCCACAAATAAGCGTCAGGAGGGTATCGATGCAATATAGATAAGAAACATAAGCGATAACAGAATTCGGCGAGGACGGTACGGAGAGAATCGCTGTACTTGTAGCAAAACTCAGGTCACCACCACCCCCCCACGCCTTATCCGAAACGTAAAACGCGCCCCAGTCGTCTTAAAGCAGCTGGCCATCAATACTTTTGCATTCTAGGGGAGATATGCACACGCACCGATACACGCGAGCGGAGCACTTGCGCTGTCCGTAGTTCGTGGTCTTGCCCCGGCAGCCGCGCAAGCCACATAGTTGCGTCGGTCAAAACCGTGAATGACGCGCCGAGAGCCGGATGCCCCGCTGCGGTCGCGTCGTTCAGCACCTATATGCGCAGCGGGGCGGGATCTCCCTCATCAGCACAACACACCTTTTCCAACTCGGCCCGAAGCCCAAATGGAGCATAGGACGAATGAAATACCCACGAGAACACACAAACCGTGCTTCTGCGCCGTAGCGCGGAGGAGGCGCATGAACGACGTCATTTCGGCGTGTCCTAAAAAAAAAGAAAAAGAAAAGACAAGGTGGATCGGTCGGATAGGTAACCCGAGACTAGCCAAGAACGTGCCTTGGGAAGAGAGGTTGCTCAGCCGCGGCCCTAGCAGAGCGGTCACCGTGTCGATGACGACAAATCGGAATTGTGGCGCGCGTTGTGGAACGTGGCTACCATGGCCGCTGCTGGCGTCGAGAGTTGCGATGGTGTGCGTGGCCACGGCCGTGTCAAATACGGTTGCGATGTTCAGCCGTGCGAGGGGCTGCGACTAAAAGCGACCCACGCATCAGCCGCGGGAACAACAACCAAAGAAGTAAAGAATAAGAAAAGCGAAGGACGCAGAGGGTTGTTAGACGGACAGACTGGCTGCTGGATCGAGATACGAGTGAAGCGAGGCGTGCTGGTGCCAGGTTGCCCGTGGTGTCGAGCCAGAGTGCCGCAGCAGCCGGATGGGACGTGAGGTGGTGCAGGGCGATGTGTAGTGCGAGCGCCTGAGATGATCGTCGGTATCGGTTGTGTTATTTTACGTCGCCCAAGTTACGCACTGTTTTCCCGCTGGCACTTGTTCCAGAGATCTCGATAAGACGGCCACCCGGTGCTCCGCCAAAATCATTGCCGATGCCGATCAACTCGTCCAGAGCGGGAAGCCCGCTGCTGCTCACAGGCTCTTGACCAGCGCGGGGATCTAGCCCCGCGATGAGCTTATCGGCGGTGATAGCAGGGCCTGCGAAGGCCGCCGTTACGTGTGCGATGTGGTGACTGAGCTCGGCGAAGGTAATGCTGCCTGCAGGGAGCTTCCCTATGAGTTCCGCGGGGGAGGCGAAAATCAGATCAGAAGCCGTGCGAATGTTGAGCGAGGTGAGGTTCGCGATAAACGTTGCTGGAAGTGGTGGTATAAAGTCGGACAAGGACGGTGGAGGAATCACGTTCATGGGGGATGTTTAGTACTAACGGTCTTGATAAATTACACAGCAGAACCCGCTCGCCGCATCCCGCATCTGCCCGCCGCGTATCCCAAACTCTCTACCGTTCGTGGCGCTTGAAATAAGGACTGGTTACTACCGTTCCCTGTATTGCGTCGAACACGGTTTCGCCAAAGCCGAGATAGCTTTGAGTGAAAGACCGGATGGTTGGGTTAGAGATAGACTCTGTGTCAGGACTAAGGTCAAGTAAGATGAGATGTCAACGAGACGAAAGGTGGGACCGGGCACGCACGCAAAACCAGTGGTGCGCTTTACGCCTGCTGCGACGGTGGATAGAAGGATGGCATCGAACGCATAGTGAGCAAGCCTGCCGAGTACCATGATGAGGTTGAGTGTGTCTGGTGTCCGGGGACTCCACGATTGAACACGGCTGGCTCCCGTCCAACACTCTGTCCAATCCAATGCCTTCTGGTCCTGCATATAATCACCCTCGAGCGTCCATCAATTCTTCCTTTTCATTCGGCCCGCAGTCATTGGTCAACTCTTTCGTCGGCCCAAACCCTTCCCTCGCTCTCGACCCAAATCGCTCTGTTTTGCCCTCGTCGCCCCTTCGGTCCTCACCTCGCGCTCACCGTCGCACAAAGGGAAGCATCGGCAGGCATCCCCTCGCGAATGACAACACGGACGTATTCCAGGATTCTGACGATGAGGATGAGGATGACTTTGAGTGGGGAATGGTTGATCGCATGCGTCTCTGGCGCCACGATGCACTCATGCAGCACCTCTACGACACCGCCGCGTTCTGGGGCGACAAGGTTCTCTCCTGGACCAGTTGCGTACCTCCTTTCATGCATCCAGCACTCTTCCCACTAACCCACGCATAGACGATCCGAACGACGCGTTCTGGCTCGCTCAGACCTACTTTATGACCCATCGCTACTCTCGCGCGGAGCGCCTTCTCACCCGCCCTTTCTCTACAAAGCCTCCAGCCGTCCCATTTGACCTCAAGGGTAAGGCCCGTGAGCCCGACTTCCCCCCTCGACTCCCTGTTGGCCCTGCTGCCATGATCGATGTCGCGGCCGAACAGCAGGAAGGCGTGTCGCGTCTCGTGGACATGAGTGTCGTTTGTCGCTACCTCGCCGCGCAGTGTCTTGTCAGGCAGGGAAAGTGGGCCGAGGCTACGGAAATGCTAGGCGAAGCCAATCCATTTCGCAATTCAGGTGCGTCGCCCGTCTCAGCCTGGCGCTGCTCCCGTGTGCCGACAAACTACCACCAGGTCGCAGCGGACCTGCGGTGCCTAATACTGACGGAGGCATCAAGGTGAGCATTACTTGTGGCTCGCTGGCAGAGCTGACGCGGACGCTAGGTCGAAGCATCGATGTGCAATCTCCGCGGTCTGTTGATGTTAAAGCTCAACCGCGGGGATCAGGCCAAAGCTTGTTTCATGGAGGCCCTCGCGCTGGACATCAAGTGTTACGACGCGTTTGAACAGCTTGTCGGCGGTGAGATGATGACGCTCGAGGAGGGTACGTTACCTTAATTCCCCTTCCACCAAGAGCGCCGAGACACCAACCAATCTTGTAGAGTGGGAATTTGTGCAATCGCTTGCATATAAAGAACAGACTCCCGAAGACGCCGAGTTCGTACGCCTCGTTTACACCTCGCGCCTCCGAAAATACAAGCATGCCAAGGAACACGCGCTCACGCGACGACGGCTTGTCGAAGAGTTCGGCCTGTCCGATAATCCTGACGTGTTGTTTTCCTTTGCCGATGCCCTGTATGCTCAATTCCGGTGGTCAGACTGTTATGCCATCACTTCGCGGTACGAGCTGTTTCAGTGGCTTTATATGTAGGGCAGACAACGCTCATGCTTTGGAGCAGAATACTGGGCTTGGTGGCGGCGCATACACCAACAATGCCCCTGCACATTGCGTGTATGCACCACCTGTCACATCTACACTCGAAGCTCTTCATACTCGCGCACGAGCTTGTCGACCGCGAACCAGAGTCTGCGACAAGTTGGTATGCCGTTGGAGTGTGGTACCTTACTCAAAAGAAGTGGTCCGATGCGCGCACGTACTTCAGGTGTGCTTCGTTCCCGTCCATGGATCTAGAGACTCATTTATCGGCAGTAAGACCTCACTGATGGACCCACGCTTAGGGCCGGCGTGGATTGCTTTCGCGCATACATTCGCGTTTGAAGGCGAGCACGATCATGCGGTGACGGCGTATTCAACATGTGCACGCATGTTCACCGGGTACTGTTCACCTCTACCTTCCATCGTGCCTAGATGATTGACTGGAAAACGGGCTCAGCTCTCATTTACCACTAACATTCATTGGTATGGAACATATCGTACTCTCAAATTATGCGCAAGCCAATGAGGCACTCAACGCCGCCGATGCTATGTGCGACGGTGACCCCTTGTTAATCAACGAGCGCGGTGTGATGGCCTTCAACCACGGAAGGTGCGTACCACTGGACCCGGCTTGTCGAGCCAAGGGCCAACTAGAAGGATGTATGCAGATATGACGATGCGGTGGAGATGTTCCGCTCCGCGCTTGACATTGCGCAAGTAACGCAGACCTCGCAAGGGTCTTGGGCAACAACGTGGCTCAATCTCGGAACTAGCCTACGTAAGCTCGACCGACTCGACGAAGCAAGCAGCGCATACATCAAGGTACTGGAGATCGACTCTCGCAGCGCACCTGCCCTAGGTTTCCTGGGGCTCGTGTACCACCTCATGGACCGGCTAGACGATGCAATCGTTAGGTATCATGAGGTGAGCTCTCCCCCTTTCTTTGCTTCGCTACCGTGTTTTTTTTCTTTCAAATACTTTTTTATTATTATCTCCCTTTGGCTTCGGCAACGCGTTTTAAAGTGGGGCATGCTGACGTGTCTGATTTTCGGGCTTTGACTGCAGGCTCTCTCGATCAATCCGATTAATGCGCACGTTCTTGAACTGTTGAACCTGGCACTGGAGGCGAGCGCGGATGCCGGCCCGTTTGCGCGGCTCGGGGGCACCAGTAGCACGGGCGAGGAGTGGGCCAGTCAGATGCGTGCGCATGCAGCGCGCGAGGCGCAACTGAAAGCGGCACGGGTCAAGGAGAAGGAGAGGGAGCCTGAGGTGGCGTCGAGGGCCATGTTTGCGGACATGCAAGAAGGCGAAGCAGGGATGGCACTTGGATAGATAGGCAGTAACCTTTGCCCCGTTCTTCTTGGCTTCTTGTCTGCATACGTACATCACGACACTCGGGCCGGGTCAAAAGGAGAGCACGAAGACTTTATTTTATTTCTTACTCGGCTTCCTTCACGAACCCAAGTATTTTACTCGCGACAGCGTATTTCAATAACGATTGGTTGACGCTCGGGAAGTCCTCAACGCCGACGCACGGTCCTGAGAAGCCCTACAGTAGTTTGCCAGATGAAATTGAACTTGTGGCTTAGGGCACGTGTGTGTGTGACGAGAGATGGCGGAGATTCTCTCACAGCGCTGTCAATCGATTAATAGAGAACCCCGGATTGCGACAGGGGAACGCTGCAGTGTCCTTGTCCGGGTGTACTTTTCGGCAAAGAGCACCTTGTGATGAGGCACGGTGAACGCCCAGCCCCCAGCACTGATGAGCTAATGTTGCAAAAGAAGAAAGTTTGCCAAGAAGTTTGCATTTTTTCTACAACCCGTGTGACAACGACAGATATGTAGTTCCCACGCTGGTGTTCATTCCAATGATCGAGATGCCAAATACAGGGGCTACGTGGAATCCGATGCAAATAGCAACCATCTTTAGGGCTCCAGCACAACTCCTGTATCATACGTGGTTAGGAGATGAGACAGCACCTCTACGACATCGGTTCACTGTCCAGTGGCGACAAACGTGCATCACTGTTCGTATACATATTGTAGCAACACACGTTGTTCCGCATCGGGCAATGGCAAATTGACAGGACCGTTGTGGCTTGTATGTTCCGCCCTAAATACTGCAAACACGACGAGCACCACCCCCCCACGACCGACGCGGGCTGCCTCGACCGCACCTAGGCTCCGCGCAGGCAGCGCTACGAAGGGCCAGTAAGGTCCGTTGTTGGAGTAAGAAAGTTATCTCCACTCCGCTCTTCACGAATAAGGGAGCTCCGAGGGGATGGAAATAGAAGCGGTCCTGAAAGGTTATGGGTTCCCTTTTACGAGTGGTAGTAGCGCTGCCTCAGATGACGGTACTTGCGAAGCGAGTATAGAGCCAGTGTCTCTATATTTAGTTGCCGTAAAAAGGTGATGTGAACGAGGGTCCTGTAGTTGGATCGGCGGTGCGCACATGCGTACCGTTCTTGATGTATTCCCCAAAGCGCAAGGCCTGCTCGATTTCCGCGGGGTCCTTGAGGTCGCGGTTCTCTATACAGACCCATGAGCCCCAATGATGTTTCAGGTTTTAACCGATATAGCAACGAACTCTCAAACATGCGGCGCATGCGACCGTTGAAATCGTAGCTTGTATGACATGCACCAGGGTATTTAGCTAATTAGGAAACAAATTCAACGGAGTTCACTCACTTTGCGTCTGGGTAGTCTCGACCGAGACGGTGTAACTCTTTATAGAGGGCAAGGACACGCTGACGGGTGGCAGACATGGGCGGTGTTGGACGGTGTCCCGAAGAACTCCGTGACGGCACTTATAGATTATATAATCCAGCAGCGTGACTCACGTGGACACGCGATTCGATGTTTTGTCTTGTTTTTATTCACGGAGTGCTTTATCCGGATTGAGGCCTATTGACGTGTGCCATTCGGCATGCCGGCACCGCACATCTGCCAGACTTGTCAAGAGTCTCCCCGATGGCCTTGGGAAACATCTCCTCGCACGACTGATTCCTAGTTCTCTCTGGCCCTGATAAACGTTGATGCGTCTCCACGGACGAAATTTTCAACGACTCCAACTTGTGGCGGACCAGGGGGCAACTTACAGAACAATTTTACACTGTTCTCGTGATGGTAGGGTTCTGTCCAAGGTGATTGGTGGCTTGGCATCGTCATTTCGGGATGCTGTGCGGCGGCCTGTCCGTGTGCTTTGCGGTCCAGATGGACAGCACCATGCGGTAAAGAGATCTTCCAAAGAGCCGAGATCTACTGCCATACTGCACCGGACTAAAAGTAGGTGACCCAGGAGATTGGCTCGTTAACGAACGTGCGAGGTACGCATCCCCATCAGGTTCTCACCAGGCTGAATGCGTCCGCGACGTTTGTTGCTGATACGCTATAAAAATGGCTTCTCGTAACTCCCACCGGATGTCTGCGTCCCTTCTTAAAACCCGGTGCCAGTCCCACACAGTTTCCCTCCATGGCTACCAACGTTGAGACCCACAACGAGAAGGACGTTGGCTCTCTTCAGAGCTCTGTCGAACGGCCTCCTCGTGTTGCCGTCGCTCATAGTCTCGACGAACGCAGAAGGGCTGCCCTTGCCCACATTGATGGTGCCAACTTCTCGTTAGTTTTTTTGGTCCTACTATTTTCCTCGTGCTGACTACTCGCTTTACAGTTGGTTCCATCTCAAAGTTATCTGTGTCGCTGGTGCCGGCTTCTTCACTGATGCGTAAGTGGCGCGAGGACCATTATCTTATCGTTCACTGAAAAGTGTTTTAGATATGATATTTTCGCCATCAACATCGGTGCCCAGATGTTGGGATATGTCTACACAACATCACATGCCCTCAGTACGAATCAAGATCTTGGCGTCAAGGTTGCAACACCCATTGGTACCCTCTTTGGTCAATTACTCTTCGGTTGGCTCGCCGACGTCGTTGGACGTAAGCGCATGTGTACGTTTCTATTGTTGGTTTGCGCTCGCTGGTCCTCATAAGCGGGCATAGACGGTGTCGAACTTATCATCATCATCGTTGGCACGTTCGGTCAAGCGATCAGTGGTCATGGCCCCACTGTCGGCATTATTGGTGCTCTCATCTGTTGGCGGTTCATCATGGGCATAGGTATTGGAGGTGATTATCCTCTGAGCGCCGTCATCTCGTCCGAGTTCGCTGCCACAAGGACCCGTGGTCGTGTCATGACCGCCGTCTTTGCATTCCAAGGCTGGGGCAATCTTGGTGAGTCGTATCACATAATCATTTCGCACACCTCCTGAAGGGTTCCATCTTCAGCCGCTGCTCTCGTTTCAACCATTCTTGTGTCCGCCTTCAAAAATAAGATCATCAACGACGATTTCAATAACCTCAAGCATGTGGACTACTGTTGGCGTCTTCTCATCGGTCTTGGTTGTCTTCCTGGTGTCGTCGCTCTTTACTTCCGTCTCACCATCCCGGAAACACCTCGTTTCACCATGGACATCGAGCGCAATGTTAAGCAGGCTACCCAAGATATCGACGACGTTCTCTCCACTGGCCAGTTTTATGTCGACCCCGACGCAGCTGTCCAGCGTGTACAGGCACCCAAGGCTAGTCGCCGCGACTTCCTCGAGCACTTCGGCAAATGGGAGAACGGCAAGGTCCTCTTTGGTGCTGCATATTCTTGGTTCGCCCTCGATGTATGCCCTTTTTTTTCTATGCTTCAATTACCCTTTGCTGATATGCGCGAGTCTAGATTGCTTTCTATGGCCTTGGTTTAAATTCTTCTATTGTCCTGACCGCTATTGGCTTCGGCACTTCACCCCAGAAGGGCTCGCTTGGGGTGTATCAGTCTCTTCATAATGTCTCCATTGGTAATATCATCCTTGCCGCCGGTGGCCTCATCCCCGGCTATTGGGCATCGTTCCTTCTCATCGATTCCTGGGGACGCAAGCCCATCCAACTGATGGGCTTCACCGTTCTCACCGCCCTTTTCGTCGTCATGGGTAAGGCATATCCTTACCTCTTTCCAAGTCTTTTCTAATCGGCTCGACTATTATAGGCTTTGGTTACGATGAGCTGACCAAAACTCACACCAACTCCAAGTGGTTCACGTTCCTCTACTGCCTGGCCAATTTCTTCCAGAACTTTGGTCCCAACACCACCACCTTCATCATTCCTGGAGAGGTCTTCCCCACCCGTTACCGGTCCACCGCTCATGGTATCTCGGCGGCAAGTGGCAAGCTCGGCGCAGTTGTCGCCCAGGTTGGGTTCCAACGCATGAGGGACATCGGCGGTAAAAACAAGTTCCTGAAGCACATGTACGTTTCACCCCTTACCCCCTTCGAGACGGTTTCTGATGCACGCTTGCTCTAGCCTCGAAATTTTTGCACTCTTCATGTTGACTGGGATCTTCTCTACCCTTCTTATCCCCGAGACTAAGGGAAAATCCCTGGAAGAGCTGTCGAACGAGGACCAGGAGGGATTCGTTCAGGGTGTGTTTTTTTTCTCCCTTTGCTTGGAACGTAACTTAACATTTTCTTTTCTCGTAGGCGTCAACGAGGTGCACGTCAACAAGGACGGCCTTATCGTACAGGCTTGAAGTTGAGCCGGGCATGTTTTCACATTTGGCGTGTGTATTTTTGGCACTGAATTTTCTCCACGCTCTCCTTCATGCCTCTCACGACACTTGCATGTCTCAGAGTATTTATAAACATTGTCTGTTGTAGTCCATTCACTTTCGACGTAATATAATTGGTTTTTTTTGACATCTTTTTTTTGACGTTGTTGAGCATTTGAACGTACCATAGTGCGTGCCTGTAGCACATTCAAAGTTTGAAAATCAGACGAACGAGTGTCCACGATATTGTATAGCTACTGTATTTTTGGGGGACAGAAAGGACAACGGGAAGAAGGGTATCTTTAAAATTTGCATGTGACTGAACATATGCACCTACCCTACTTAGTACTTGCCAAACTTGCCATCAAGGCACACTGAAACTCATGATCTGCTTAAGAATGGGCGACGAAGCACACGCGGGCATCGCCAGTCTGGCGGAAAGGGACAAATCATAGCCATCAAGCAAACATTCAAGTTGTCATTATCGGAAGCAGTCTGCGGTCTTACAATCTCTGTGTCGTGAGTACCAGGTGCTCATGAACGTGGGCCGTGATGCATGATGAATGAGCCCAGTAGCCCGCGGGAAACCGTGGAGGGACAAGGTGCCCGTAAGCGTGTGCGAACATCCTATTGGATACAGTAAGAACTGTATGTGTGCATTTTGCTCAAATTTTGCTTGGCTTTTTATTTTGTTTGCGTTCTCAACGTTCATGTTGTCTGTCAATGTTGTAGGTGCTGTATGGTTGATAGTGGTGAGTTCACTGTTTACACGCAGCACGCTCTCATTTGAGCCGTGTTTTGGTTATACTATGGTTCTTTCTGGAAGGCTAGTGGGTTCGGTCGTTGGGTGGTGACCTTGTGTTAGGTTAACTTGTGGGTGGCGGCGGCCGTTGTATGTGGGTTCGTGATTTACGTGCACACATCAATACTGTGCTTCGGTCGTATCCATGCTGGTAACTGATGGATGTGGCCCATGCCTGCCCTCACTGCGCGGGAAAACTTGCCCGCAGTGCTACCATACATACCAAAATCTCATGCCAGTGCAAAGCGGACTTTTTTTTCCCGTCCCTTGTCCCTGCCTCCCATCTGCTTTGTTTTTTTCACACCGATCTGTGTTGAAAGGGGAAAGGAAAAATCGACGAGACCTGGAGACATATTTTCCCTCTTTTTTGCTGCAGGTGTGTATCTGATTTCACCTGTTGTCACCATGGCGGCCCTTCTGGCCCAGCCTATGCCCCACGTCGTATTACCTCTCCCTCTGGAAAGTGGTTAGCCGAAACACTTTGCATTATCCACACATATGTGCGAATAAACCGGTACAATATCTGGTACCTGTTGCGATCACAATACATGATCTGCACTATTGCAGTGGATCCGCGTGGATCACCAGTGCACGTTACAGTACAGCCGTTTTCGGCCTATACACAGAAATTTTACTAGGGAGCTGAGTGAGTGGGGATCAAGGATAACTGAGGTCTGATCGACAAAAAATAAAGCATATTTTTTTTTTGTCTGTCTTGACTTTTTTTCTGTTGTCCGATAAGTCTCCAGCCCACCACTAATTCTTCCGCAAATAGGCCTGTTGATATAAAAACGGCTGTAATAATCGGTTCAGTGCGGCGCATAGCAGAACGCTGTGGCGTATGTAGCCGCGGGCGGGGATGTTGGACATTAAACCTACTTCGGGCTAGGTCCTGAGAAACAGGCTCCATATGAAACGGGTCGAAGCTCCCCTTTGCCATCCATCAACACGACGGGCAGATTTGTAACGGTGTCAGCTGAGATGTCAGGGTCCCACAGCGACCATCCAATCAAAGAGCAGAAAGCGAGCTGCAATTCGACGTTACGACAGGTCACAAGTCACAGTAGCGCATCAAGGATGGAGTGGCGCACTTGCGGCTGAGCGCTGAGTGCTGAGCCGTGGTACCGTATGACAGAGGCGGTTCAGGAGGACGAGTGGTAATTTACCGTGACGCGCTCCAGGGCGAAGTGTAAACATTGTAAATCGTTGCCCGGGAAATGGAGCTTGTTCCTTCCCGTTTTAATGCTGTCCCCATACCAGTGTGTGTAGACTGAGGTGCAAGGCTCCGAGGCATACCAATGGCCAACGACATCTCAAATAAGTCCAGCGTACTGTGACAGCAGTGTACTGCAAAAGCAAGGAAAAGCTGCAAGGCAAGGTGAGATAATGGAAGCAAAGGTCTCGCGTCCAAAATTGGCGTTCCTGGACGGACGGATGGAACAATAAGCATCGTCGCGTGAAGCTTGCGCATAGTAATGCATGAAGGAGTCAGAAGGACCATGGACCATGGGAAAAACCAACTGGTTCTCGAAGATCTGACGTGAGATCTGACGCGGTCTAACCGCTGACAGCCTTGTGAACCAAAATATCCGAGGTCGAACGTGCGTTGGTTATCCGAACTGGGAGTGCCAGTGAGCCCACGTTTCTTGCCATGTTGACTTACGCTCGGGCCGTGTGACACATCTGTTGTACATCTGTCACACCACTCTCCTCTTCTCTCCTCAGGTTCACATGTATACAGCCGGGTACACCGCATCCAAATATCCCCGGACCCTAGATTGGTGGAACTGTTCTCATCGTTCCCATAGATAGTTGCGATAGTATGATGGCTGTGGCCTTTAGGCTTCGATTGGAGTATATTCGGACTCCTCACGACGAGAGTCAGGACTCAGTATTCGGAACGCGCAGAGGTGAATAGGACATAGCTGACCCAATTGCTTCATCGCGAAACCAGCTCATTCTACAGTAAGCGTTCGTCACCTGGTTCCAGAACCTCCTTCATGGCGGGACATTTGGGTCTGGTGCAGGCTTGGGTGCAGGCACTGCAGAATTTTGAATTTGTCGCAAGAGCTCTGATGGAGTATCCACGACGACGATGACGACGACCTCGACGACTCGCCAGGGTCTTATTCATCTCTCAAATTCGAGTTCCAAAGTCAATACCCCTGCCCTCTCCATCGCTTCTCCGTTGCGTCGGAGTTTGATCACATCGATTCCATCTCGAGCGCTTACTCCCGGCGAAACGTTCGTCTACTTCCCACTTTAGGATGCAGTCTTGCCGGTGACGGCATGCTAGGATCAGATGCATGAGGAAGATTATTATAAGGGGACCTTCGGGTCAGGGCTCCCTGTCCCCTGACATTTGACTCATGCACCATGAGTTTTCAGTCCCTCCATAGCGTCGATGAACAGGGGGCCGTCGTGCTCAACAGCAGACGCACAAGTGCCCTCGCACGAGTGGATAGAGCACCATTCTCGTATGCCCCCTTCCGTAGTCTAAGTGTCGCTTGATCTCACATCTAGAATTGTAGCCTATTTCACGTCAAAGTGTGGTTGGTAGCTGGAGTTGGCTTCTTTACGGACGCGTGAGTATGGGATTACCCAAAGATGACATGGTCGATGACAGGGTCCGCTCAGATACGACATTTTCACCATCAGCCTCGCCGCCAAAATGCTTGGGTACATCTACGACAAAAGTATGTGCTTGGCCTCTACGAATGTGTTGATGACTATAACTTGTCCATGATGCAGATAACCAGTTAGAGCCCGGTGTCGATTTTGGTCTCAAGATTGCGTCTCCAGTGGGTAATCTGATTGGCCAGGTGTTATTTGGGTGGTTGGCAGACCGTGTGGGTCGCAAGCGGATGTGTAAGTGTCAACGGTTATTGCATATCGCTCGAGGCTCATACAACTTGTTCATCAGACGGAATCGAGTTAATGATCATCGTCACCAGTACATTCGCCCAGGCAATTGCAGGAGATAGCCCTACGGTCCACATAATTGGTGTCATCACACTTTGGCGTTTCATTATGGGTGTCGGTATTGGTGGGGACTACCCTCTCAGCGCCGTTATCACGTCCGAGTTTGCATCCACACGATCCCGTGGTCGCCTCATGACGGCTGTGTTCGCATCACAAGGATGGGGATATCTTGGTAAGCGGTTATCTCCGCGGCATTCTATCCCGCTAACCGGCCGCAGCTTCCACGATTGTGGCGCTGATAACTATCACCGCCTTTGAAAATGCCATTGTGCGCGATTCGCCCACGACCTTCGATCATTTAGATTTTTGTTGGCGAATCCTCATCGGTGTTGGCTGTGTCCCGGGCGTCGTTGCGCTGTATTTCCGGCTCACAATTCCAGAGACACCGCGCTTCACTATGGATATCGAACGTAATGTGAAACAGGCCTGCCGAAATATTGAGACGGTACTATCTGCCAATGGCGTAGCGCCCGGAGTCTGGCGCGTCGACCCGGAAGCATCCACGGAGCGCACAGATGCCCCGAGAGCGGACATCCGTGATTTCAAACGGTATTTTGGCCAGTGGAAAAATGCGCGGATACTGTTTGGAACAGCCTATTCTTGGTTCGCTCTCGACGTGAGGACATGGTTGACAGTCGAAGAGAAGGGATCTGACTATGAACTCTCTCACAGATCGCGTTCTATGGTCTTGGTCTGAACTCGTCTAAAATCTTCGACGCAAAGATTCTGTCGGCATTGGGATTGGGCTCGAACGTCGGCACTGGGACACCTCGGGATGTGTTCAATAACCTGCACGACACCACCGTGTGCACCTTGATCCTGATTGGTTCGGGCCTCATGCCTGGTTACTTGGCTTCGTTCCTCTTTATTGACTCCTGGGGTCGGAAGCCAATTCAGCTCATGGGTTTTACCGCCCTCTCCGTTCTGTTCCTCCTTATGGGTACGCCTCTTCGCCAAACATATTCGCCGAAACTGATCATCTGGCGCAGGCTTCTGCTATCAGGAACTCACTCGGTCTGACACAACAGTGAAACTTTTGATGTTTCTCTATTGTCTCGCGAATTTTTTTCAGAACTTTGGACCCAACGTCACAACTTTCATCATACCTGGGGAAATTTTCCCAACTAGGTATCGCGCGACTGCCCACGGCCTCTCAGCGGCTTGTGGTAAACTAGGGGCTATTGTCGCACAGGTCATTTTCTTCCGAGCAGGTAATTCAATCCAAACCATGTATGTTTCCTCTTAAATCACCCCGAGTTGGTCTTGACCCCCCGCCTTTGTCTTAGCCTTGAGATCTTTGGGTTCGTGATGCTGTCAGGTGCCGCATCCACACTACTACTGCCCGAAACGCGGGGTCGGTCATTGGAGGAACTGTCTGATGAAAACCAAAAAGGATTCATTCGAGGTACAGTCTCCCCCGAAACCTCGTAAGGGGGACTCAACTGACAAAACGTGACGAATCTAGCTGCCAACCAAATCGAACTACGTAATGGCATCGTTCTACGAAGGATACCATAGGGCGATGTTTACCAAGTACTAGCACAACCCGTGTGTTTCGCCCTTTCCAACTTACCCCTCGTACCCTCATATTCTCGCCCCTCCCAGTGTTACACCCTTACGTCAATGCCTTCGTGTAGAGATTTCATTCATTGCATCTTATCACGCCCTAACTTATCCTACCTATTCTTGTGACCTTTGTATTTCGCTTTTCTCACTTTTCATGGTGTTCTGTTGAGTTAATTGAGTTGTAGATTTACGAAAAGTGACCTGTCTAAGGTCATGCCATTAGAACACGAGTCCTATCACCGGTAACACCGATGAACACACTGAAACCTAGTGGGAACAAAGGCACGGGGATAGTATCTACAGATTCTTCGAAAGGAATACGAAGTATAGTAGCAAGTGAGGTGACGTCTTTTTTCGAAATCCATTTACGTGCGCCGTGTGGTACAGGAACCCGGGCCATGTACGTACGAGCTTTGATCGATTTGATCAGTCTGCCATGTTTGATTCAGGGAAGGTGCTCCCCAAGCTGGGATCGCTGCATCCGAGTCAAGGTATCATTGATAAACTTTCAAAGGAATACAAAAACAGCAAGGGGGTTCAATGAGGAATGTGTGAATACTTTTCCCCGGAAGGGATTACTGTATAATTATTGTAAAGCCCATTACAGTAAATAATTATAATGCCCTTATACAGTAATGCCCACTTTCACTGTGGGCATTTTAAGATGTTAAGGTGGCTTTCATGCTAATTTAATAGAAAAAATATTCCAAAAGTGTTT
>JAKELH010000781.1:0-29615 GCA_021525015.1 Lactarius pseudohatsudake | reverse complement strand
AAAGGGACTTTGGAAGAATGCGGACTTCGCCACCAGGGAAGTCCAGAGTTGGAGGCTGGGAAGATGTGTAGAGGCCGTACTGGGCAGAAAGAAACATGGGACCGGTGGAAAACATGACTGTGGGGTAGTTGAGAATCCAATTATGATCAAAGGTGACCAAATTGTGAATAGTTTGAGCCATGAATGGATGCTCTTTTCGGCGAACATGAGATCATTAGAGACACCGACGGGGATGGTGCGAGGTAAGATGACGGGAAAGATAAGGAGAGGGTCTAGTCGACGAAGGCAGCCTATGTCGAGGTCCATGTAGACACCACCGTAGTGATGGAGACGAAGTAGCGAATAGCATCCGCCCGTTGGATAGGATAAGGGTAAGAATCAAACGTGTCGAGAAACCAACGATAATGTTGCGCAATGAATTCGCGAGAGCTTGCGTCTGTCCATAGCATATATTCGCTACAACGAACGAGGGAACATAAACATCGAGACTTGGAGAGACGGAAGTAACGAACTAGTCTGGCATCATAGAACGACATTCTTCGGAGACGGGTTTCCATTTATCTGGAAGAGTCTCGGACTTCCATGTCTGGTGAATGATCTTGGGGATGCGTTCAGGCCTACGATGTTGAGTAGAGTTTTGGGGTGGTGAGTCGAAAGGGGAGTTGAGCTCTTCCTCGGTGATGTACGCAAGCTCGGGTATTGAGAGATAGTATGATACCGAAGAAAGTACTAGGACGGTGCCCAGGAGGAATAAGCCGAGGACGAATAGCAGGGCATGCAGTGTTCTTCTCCTGAGGGCCATTGAAAATGAAGGAAGGACCGAAGAAAGGAACGGAACAAACGAAATTAAAAGGAAAGCTGTGGTCGATGTTCAAGGAGGGTTGATTATGTCATCACATACCGGTCGGCCTCATCCGCAGCAAGAATGTGCCCGCAGCGAACCGTCTGAGGTCACCCGCTGACTCTGTCAATCCGTCATCTTCCCAACTCCTCCCGATCTCTTCCAACGTTTGTACGCATCCGTCCCAATCGCCCCGCGCCCAGTCCTGCCCCTTGCGCCCACCCCTGGTCCGGGTACAATAAGAAGCTTTCTAGTTTGTCCAGTTCAGCCCGTGAGGCCCTTCCCAGGTACCTCACACACTCCCGCGGTGTCCACTCTGCAAATCCTATCTTCGCCCAGCTTGGGGCATGCCCGGACACTTGTCCCTTCGGTGGCCCATCCCACGGAACCTCCGGTCCTCCAACCCTCTACAACCCCTAACAGCAACTGCGCAAAGTGTTCCACAACTTCCAGATGGAGGACGTCTAGTGGATGGCTCGGCCTAATCGGCTCTTCATCCACTTCCATCGCATCCGCGCTCGCGAGTAACGCCGGACTGACCTTGTGATCAGGTCCCGTCCGAACGATTCGTCTCTGGGATTTCGACGTTTGTCCGTTAAAATCGCTCAACTTTACCATCGGCGCTCCAGAAACAGTGCTGTGGCGATTGCACGGCTCGTCCAGCCGTTCGTTGGACAGAACGTCCAGATCCCTATCGTTCCCCACTCACGCATAAACATCTCACTCCCGTAGATGGTGTTAGGAATCCCCACCTACGCTCTCAACCTTAACACATAGATTCTTGTCTCCACTGCACAGCGCCACATGCCTGATTACCCCTTGCTGCGGACGCCTCGCGAAATACTGGCAGCAGTCTAAAATTAGGTCGTCGTTCATCTCCGACCCTCCTCTCTGCAAATTTCCGATCAGTTTCAAGGCGTTATTCGTCTCAGAAATACTTACCCTCACCTCGTCTCCTTTTGCGTCATTCCTAATGTCTCCTCGTGCGTTTGCCCTTTAACGAATCGTCGTTCTTTCACTTTTTCGAGCAACCACGTCGAGGCGAGACGGGCCGCCCATGCTACTTTATCATCTCGCGTCTTTTGTCTTATCGAGTTACAATCCATTGTCCATCCTCTGTAAATACACACGATTGAACATGATATTGACTCACCTATCGAGCTCGCTGATTACGATTCCCGGTATGACGATTTGTAGTGTAAGTGGCAGGTGGTGTTCGATATCGATGACAAATTGCTGTAGCGCGTCTAGCTGGTGAAGCAGGTATGTTCGTATCCACCACCAGGTAGAAAACTTCAACCGCCAAGGGCTAAGGTCGTAATATCAAGCTTCTGGCCCACAAACGCGATGAATGCAACCTGCCGCATCTCGACGTCCTGATTGATGACTTCGTCGACTCGACGGAGAGTGGCATCCTTCAAGGCATTGATATCTGAGCGCGGTATAGTCAGCTAGCATTGAAAGCTGCGATGCGGGTGCCTACCCCCGGGACGGCGTTGCAGATCTCCGAAATGTGCCGCCCTGATATAGCGATGTCTGAATCCATCAGAGGTCACAGTGGCTACTTTGGCAGAACGACGGCAATATGAAGGTGCATGCCCTAGTATTTCCTTATATATTCCCCATATTTCTATATTTGACCTGTCTTACACAAGCAAAGATCGAGAACACATGGATGAATAAATGGTATTGCGTGCAGGTATACATAATGCTGATGAATAAGAATGGGTGGCAAGTCAAACAAATGCAAGAGGATCACGCATAGGCCGCCAATATCACTTTTTTTCAACGGCGGGGAACCATCTGGTCGACCATCAGTACTATCGACTTCGACCTTACGCTTCATTCCAAGTTTCGAGCTAGGAGACGGTAATCATCAGCCTTGCTTGATTGCGGGGGTGGTGGCACGCAAAGATGGCGCATCCGGTGTTCCTGAGCGACTGCCTATGAACCCCTGTCGCAAACGAACCGAGAGCGAACCATTCGTAAGTAAAGCCCTGCATGGCACGTTGCATGATATATCTGCCAATGTGGGATTAAAGATCGTCACTCCGCGGATCATATACGATGGGCATACCTTATCATCGACCTTGAGTGCATTTTTCCATATCCATTCTTCGTCCTCCTCGTTGAATTCAGACTTAAATGCTTCTTTACAAATCGGACATGTGATATGCTTCGCTTCATCGCCAGGTGGGACAACAACAAATCGTGCGCGAAGTTCAGCATCACGCCTGGCACTCTCTGCACTCGCAACGGCCTTGGCATTTGATAAACGCGATGAGAAACCCGTCATGTCTTTGTCATCGCTACTGTAAGGCAAGTCACGGATCCAGTCCTGTGCAAGCTGCTGTCAGATCGAAGCTCCGTACGATCGCGTCGCATCACTCACCTCAACACCAAGGAACCAGCTCCGGCTATGGCCACGCCCTACGCTTTGCGATGCCTTACGGTTCTGCCGAAAGTGCATGTCAAGATGTTCTTGCATAGTCTTCTTGCCCTGCGCCGTGTCGGAGAATCGGAGACCACACTGCTACATTGCACGGGCATACGATCGTAAAGGAAATGTACTATGTTCGGGCGATGTCTGCACAGGATTGTGAGCTTTGCAGTAGGCGAGTGTGATAGACACATTACCTGCTGATCTCCGCACTCGAAAATTTCACATCCTCGGCTAGGATGGCTCTCCTGTAAACACGCGCGTCTTCCACGCTGGACTCCCTGGGCGGTTGAGTATCATGAGACTGGATTTTACTATCATCTTGTGCCTGTATTGTAGCACCAGCACCTGTAGGCGTGGACGTAGCGGATACCACTCCGGCTTTGACAAGGGCTTCAAACAAGCCAGAGATATTAGGGATAGCAGGGGAAGCGGTGCTCGCAACAACAGGATTTGATAAGGGCCGAGATGTGTCGGGTGCTTGGATTTGCTGCGCTGAATTGTATACGTTAGAGTATGGGCCATTGGATACTGAGGATGGACGAGCGACGCATTCGATACGACCGTCTGCTGATACGTGAACGAAGGCGGGTATGGCGCCAGTATGGGGGTACTTGACAGGGGTGGGGGCGGCGGGGGTAGGGGTAGGGGCTAAGTTAGTGGGATTCGGCCTAACAAGGGTGCGGAGTTGGGCCAGAATCTGGGCCAACTCTTCCTGGGATACGCCCGTTTCAACAAGCTTGCGCAACTGCTCCTTCGTTAGAAAATAAAATAGAAGTGATGTCTAGACGTACTTGGGACAAAATGCCGATATGGTTTGAAGCAACGGAGTCATACGGGTTATTTTGCAGGACCCTTTCTTTCTGACGCAGGGCGAACTCTAGTTCGCTGAGAACTTGAGATTTCGGGACGAATGCATTACTGGAGTGGGATGACTGCATGATGTTAATAACAGTCACTAAGATGATGTGGAGTACTTACACCCTGCCCTGGGTTCGATGGCCATATCCCGCGCTCGATTGCAAGTTGGGGTCCTATGCCAAAGAGCTCGCGTCCGTTGGGGGCCCCAGTTCGCCACGTTAGAAGCATCTCCTCCATCTTTCCCCGTGTCTGCTGATCAACCTGATGGTAAGTTTCAAGGAACAGAGGCGCCACGATGGACGCAAAGAGACCGGCATAAGGATCAAAGACATTCTTTGACAAAGCATCAACTAGGTAGAACGCAGGGAGTTTTATCTCCGGAGGAACCTAAAATGGAAATACAACGAATGAGTCAGCATGGAGTGCCAAAATGCCACGACAACAAAGAACGGCGGAGTCAAGTGATGAGCAGAACATCGCCCTCGCCCATTCGTCGCACACAGCGGCGAAAGCGACTGGAACTAAGGCATTTTTTCTTTTCTTTTCTTCTAGACTCCTAGCGTGTGTAATATAGTGCAACTACGGACAAATAATGACACGAGGTAACTCCAGCTTCCAACTCATCACTCGGACAGAAGCGCTGCCAAAGGAATGAAAGAAGAGATGACAGCGAATCACTCACCCGACGTATATGGGCCTCAATGCACTGTGTGACGACGTCTCCCCATCTAGAGAAGTCATGCGCATACATCGATAATGCTTGAATTATCACTCGTGAGTTGTCTGTCAGCCCCGCTAGCCTAGCGGTATAATCGGAACGAAATGCTCCAGGATCAACAGGGTAAATGGACGATGAAGGTAATGCATATGAAGGTTGTTGGAGAGGATAACCATGCGGAAATGATGGCTGGCTGTAAGCCTGCTGTTGAGGATACATCGACATCTTGCAAAAATGACTCAAACGCTCGAGCGAACGCCTGGGCAGATGACCTTACAGATAGATCGAAAGGGTACTGTGACGAGTCGTAGAAGTTTACGAATATGCCTCGTAAAATTGAGCTGTCCTGACTGGCAACAATGCGCAGCTCACGATATGTCCTGCGATGATGGTGGTGGTTCGAAAGAAACAAGCAAGGAAACGGTGGTGTCAGAAGTCGCTAAATCAGACCCAGTTGAAACTCCGGTCGATAAACTCAAATTGCGCCACAACAACGTTCACACGTACCAAGATAGCCTCGTCGCCGTTTGCGGACAACCTCAAGACCTATTAGTTCAAGGTGTGGTCTATTTTGTTATCAAAATCGCGACATTACTACTCTTTACTTGGGACTGGGTCATTATCAAGGATCTGTCGTGGTTCCTATCCGATGGATGGTCCGCCTGCGAAGTGGATGTCCATGTGCTAACACCAACTTTGTAGATGCGCGATATACTCAAAACCGAAGAACTGGAGATCCCAGACGGAGTGACTGTCTCTGTCAAGTCGCGCGTTATTGTGGTCATTGGGCCACGGGGAACGCTCACAAAAAGTGTTCGCCATGTTAACATGGATGTCCGCTTGGTCAAGGGCAAGGGCAACAAAGTCACTCTTGCAGTTTGGCAGGGAAACCGGAAACATGTCGCTTGTCTAAGAACAGTGAAATCGCTCATATCCAACATGGTTACTGGCGTGACAAAGGTTAGCATGTCGTTATGTATACTTGTAATGGCTCATTCCCCCGAGTAGGGCTTCCTATATAAAATGCGCGCGGTATATGCCCACTTCCCGATCAACTGCATCATCCAGGACGATGGCCACAAGCTCGAGATTAGGAATTTCCTGGGTGAGAAGGTACGATGTATTACTTCGTCTCACCGAACTACCCAACTGACAGCTTCCCACTGGTTTAGACAGTGCGACATGTTGACATGCTGGATGTGTGTAACGGTGTCTGAAAGCAAGGCACAAAAGGACGAGTTGATCATCGAGGGCACGGATATCGAGAATGTCTCGCAATCAGGTACGTTGATGAACTGTTGAGAGTTGTCCTAATTCTCAAGAAATGCTTTCAGCGGCGTCTATCCAGGGTATTTGTAGGGTACGGAACAAAGATATCCGCAAGTTCTTAGACGGGATTTATGTTTCCGAGAAGACTACGATCGGCCAGGACTGATTACTGTAATTGCACTGAGAAAATGTTGCATTACCTACATCAAAACCTGCATGCTACATGTGTATTTTTCTTCAACCACGCAATCATGCATTTATGCAACCCGAACCGTGAGTAATGTACGATAGGACGTGCTATGGTATGAAAGGTATCTTAGTGCCTACGCGTTTTCGATACAGATCGTAGTCATTGCCGAAAAAACTAACCAGTGCACGCTCTTCGGCTGCGAGGACTCTCAGCGAATTCTACCACGTTAGAAGTAAGAAATAGCTTGCCTTTAATTCGCGAAGAAAAGAACTGCATTAGTAGCGCCCAGTAGACAAAGAAGGAGAGGGGGTTCTGAAGAACTAGCTGTGTTCCTAAGGCCCAATAAAAAAAACCGGCGTACGACGGGTGTCTTGACCACCTGTAAACCATGTTAATGCGTGGACAGAATATGTTCGGAAATCACGAACTTGTAAATGCCATCTGTCACTAGCTGGTGACCCGCAAGCTTCCGGAAAGCCACCATATGTGAGAAGTTGGAGGAAGCTTTAATCATAGCCGCAGATCGCAGGAATTGTCCAAAGAGAACGACGACGACACCTACGAGGGCTCTACATCCATAAAATAGACCTACGGAACGGCTTGCACTGCTTACCGAGTGATGACACATATGGGAACGACTTCAACGAAGGTCTGAAGTAGAGAGACAGCAGGTATTCCGTTAACGCTAGACCATTGGCTACGTGATACATCCGACCGTTATCAAGGAGAAATGCTACGGATACTCAGTTATGTCAAGGACAAAAAGAGAAGTACGCACAGTCAATGCTAACTTTCTCTCGATTCCAGCCTGCCGTGACAGCAAACTCCCCCCAATGGAAAGCTGACCATGACGCGACGAAAAAACCAACTTGATATGTGGCGAACCAGAACCCATAGAAACCACCGCATAAAAACGTCAACGACCCAAGCGCAAAAGTTGCCCCCAGGAGAAAGGATACTGTCGAGACTGCTAGGGGTGTGTTTGGGATGTTTCCATGAGGTTGCGCGGTGGCTGGTTCAGGTACCATCTCGAGAGGTCTGTTTCGCAAACGTTCCCT
Source organism: Lactarius pseudohatsudake (assembly GCA_021525015.1). NCBI lineage: Eukaryota > Fungi > Basidiomycota > Agaricomycetes > Russulales > Russulaceae > Lactarius > Lactarius pseudohatsudake. The sequence continues at coordinate 22,238 of JAKELH010000781.1, read as the reverse complement.
TTCACGTAGGCGTTGTTCGAAGGCATCCGAGTGGGCTGACACCTCTACGTGAGGAGAGGCCATGAAGGATAGAGGATTAAGTGACTGAAGCACCTAACAATAGAAATAGAGGACATCTTATAGTAAGAACCAAACAAAAAGCCGGGCCGTCAGTACAGCCCTTTCGGCGCTCTCCGGTCCCAGTTCCAGTTCCAGGTCAGCTCCACTAGAACGGTGGATGTACTCGTCCAAGTTGCGAACGCCAGTAGCCCGCTATGCGGCGTTCGGTACACCGGGCAAGCTGCCACACGTATTTTCTAGATTTTTCTCACATCATCATACACACCCGTCGAAGCTGCGTAACCTAGCCATATGCGCTCATATTGGTGTGCTGTTCCCTGTTCTCCATGCTCAACTTCGCTCACATTTTTGGTTCTGAGACTCCGGAAAGACTACTCTAACTGAGTCTATCCTCCTCAAGTCATCGTTCATATCTACTCCAGGATCCGTTGACACCGGCAGCACAACTACCGATTTTCTTCCTGCAGAACGCGAACGAGGAATCACAATACAATCTGCCAGCATTCCGGTCAAATGGAGGGACTGGACGTTCAATTTAATCGATACCCCCGGTCATGCCGATTTCGGGATGGAGGTTGAAAGTGCAAGCCGAGTAGTTGACGGTGCGATTGTGTTAATAGACTCTGTAGAGGGGGTAGAGGCACAGACTAAAGGCGTTTGGCGGCAGTTGGACAGGTAAGCAAGCAAATTATCTCTTCGCCTTCTCCACACGTTTTAACTTCCACCGTTCAAGGTATGGCGTCCCTAGCCGAATTCTTGTACTCAATAAGCTCGACCGGCCAGGTGCCTCGTTTTATTCATCGATACTGTCCACGTTGACACACCGCATACACCCCATGCCGGTGGCCCTCACTCTTCCCGTCGCTTCTTTTGATCCCCGAGACTATGCAAGAGGCGAGCCTGGTATCCAAGGCATCGTCGATTTAGTCAAATGGGAACTGTGGCGGTGGCTACCTGACGGGTCTTCGTCGACATGTTCGTTGCCCACTAATGTAGAGGACATTGGCAAACTCGGACTTTTACCCACCACCCATCCCCTTATTCCGCATCTTATTCCTGCCCGCACAATGCTTCTGGAACGCCTGGCCATGTTTTCCAGCGATTTCATGGAGTATCTACTTGATTTACCAACTCACCCTTCGGCTTATCTTAGTGTCACTGCGCCTACTATCCTACCTCTGCTCCGGGCTGCGACCTTGAAGTCTGATATTCTACCTGTACTGTGCGGCTCAGCAGTCAAGCATATTGGGACGGAGATTGTTATGGACTACGCAGGTGAATTGCTCGCGTCCCCACAGGATGTGTCGCTTGAAGCGGGCACCTCTCGATCTCAAACGCCAGTCCAACTGTTAGCATGGAAAGTCTCCTGGGATAAAAGACGTGGTTGGATGACTTTTGTGAGGGTATACTCGGGTTTGTCACCGTAGGCGTAGCCTCCATTATAGAAACGGAAGGTTGACTTCTTTCATTCAGGTACCTTGTCTCGTCAAAGCGTTCTTTTCAATAGCTCTCGAGGCGTCAAGGAAAGGGTATCCAAACTCGTGCTGCTATATGCTTCTGAGGCTGTCGAAGTGGAAGAACTACCGTTCGGGTCTGTCGGTGTTATTCTGGGTCTCAAGCACACCCGCACGGGGGACACCCTGACCTCTTCACACGGTCGATCTAAGGAGCCTTCTCCGTTCACTGGCATAACTCCTCCGCCGACAATGATGTCCGCGTCTGTCATTCCACAATCTCATGCGGACCTCCAGCCCGTTGAAGACGCTCTGAACGATTTGATACGAACTGATCCCTCTGTGCGCATGGAGACCCACGAAGGACAACTACTAGTCCATGGTCTCGGCACCCTCCATCTCGAGATTATCGAGAGACGACTCAGAGATGAATGGGGAGTTAACTGTGAATTCGGACGCAGGCGTGTCGCTTACCGGGAGAGCATCGGGCTTGACGAGTCTCAACTCCCCGAAACTGATTGGTCCACAAACGTAGGCGGCAGGAATGTGACGGTGTCTGTCTCCTTTTCTCTGCGGCCACTACTTGGAAATGAAACTGGTGATGCCGCTTGGGGCGAGAATGTTGTCTTACGCGATGACGGTCAGCCTCTGCGTCACCCCGATACATTCCACGACGAACAAGATCCCTGGACCCACATATCCCGAGGCATTTCTAGCACGTTGTCCAGTTCGCCCCACACGTCTTTCCCATTGTCACGAAGTCACATACAAGTAACCGCATTCAATCACCCGCCAGACACACCCCCTTCTATCTTAGGCGGAGCTAGCGCTGTCATCCTTCGGGATCATGTCAAGAAACGAGGCAGAGGCGCGATAATGGAACCATTCATCCAGGTCCGGGTGTCTGTGGGCTCTGATGTGCTCGGGAAAGTCATGAAAGACCTTGTTGAGCATGGTGGCGAAATTATCGATTTTGCCGAGTCAAATCCACTGTCAGATGAAGAGTCCTCTTCTCCACATAGCCAAGAAGGGGTGTATATCCCACCAAAATGGCTCTCACCGTCCACTATGTCTTCATCAGATCAAGAAAATCATTCTGCCTTAATAAAACGCCACGTTTGCGCTGTCGCCCCGCTAAGCCAGATGTTGGACTACTCCACGCGCCTACGTGCCCTATCCGGTGGTCATGGTCAATTCGACATGGCTCCCGCAGGGTTTCGGACAGTCATGCCAGGGCGAGAGGTAGAGGTTCTTAGGCAGATCGGACGCGTGTAGGGAATTACTTCGTTACACTGAGGCCGATGATATACAAAGACAACCGCTCGATATCCATTCACAGCTCCTTGGCTTCATCTGCGTCTGCAAAAAGTACCGCCCCATCGAACTCGTCATCCTCCTCGATAGCTCCAGTTACTCTTCCCGTAGTATTTAGTAGCTGACTAAATTGCATTATTGCGGCGCTGTCATCCAAATCTTCAGTTTCTTCTATATCGCGATCAACTTGAGGGTCGTCAAACAAAGGTACTGGCGGTAAAGTTCGGCTACGTGATGGACCCGGCGTCGCGCGTTCGTCGTCGAGGTCTGGAAGGAACAAGGGGGTTTTGCCACGTTGACCTCTTGACTCGGATTGGGTGGGCACTCGACTCGACTGCCCGGTCGCAGCAGAAGGGGCAAGTGACGGCGCGCGAGCGTCACGGCGCAATGGTGGCCACGGTTCGACGACCACGCAGAGACAACGCTTGAAATTTGAGAATGATCTGTACTTCAGCTCGAGAGCAAGCTTGGGCTTCTGCTCCTCGTCGTCTTGGATCTCGTTGGAGGTCCCCGCATCTTCAACACGCGATGACTTTTGTGCTGTAGCTGTTTGGGTGAGACCCTGTTCGTCTTCCTCCACCTTAACATCTGTTGAGTCAGTGGTAGCCTCATTAGCTCCGCGTGTTCTCTTTGCAGCGCCGCCGTCTGAGCCGTCTGCCATTTCTGTATCTCCGTCTCCGTCTACTTGCAGGACATCATCGGAAGACTCTGATTCACTCGGAGAGTAATCCAGGTCATCACCCTCATTATTCTTCCTCGCTGCCTTTCCCCTTCTACTTGCACGTTTTTTCGTCCGCGATGAGGGGACACCATGTCTTTTCCGTATGGAAGAGCTCTTCTTTTGTTCGTCGGCCTGTGGCTTGGAAGTTTTACTCGGTGGTGGAGGAGGAGGCGCAGTGTCAAGCACGAAATTTCGTGTCTGCGGGGACGTGACGAGATTTCTGGCGTATTGTACAGTGGACACACCTTATTAGAACCGAATGCGGTTCCGTTTCGCGCAAGAAATACGCAAACTGGTATGTATCTCGATGAATCCGTGAATAAAAGAATTTTCTTCGGGAGTGACACGTACTGTACCTCCTCGGTGAACGTCCACCGTGCCTTTCTTTGCAGTTGCCGGCGCAGGTCCCGGTCCCATATATGCATCAGATTCTGCTCTTAACTTCGGAATGATCCTGGTGGTAGTAAGCGCAACTGAATGGCATGCATGACAGAGGACACCCTCACTTCGGCCTGAGGTCAGCGACAACTTTATTGAGCACCCGATCGGACATCCAGTCAACGTGCTCGTTGTCCAGATAGACCTATAGAATGCATGTGGTCTGTCAGACGTCGGCAAGTACAGCGCGAATGCGAGCCCACATAGAACGGTAGGACCGACGAAGAGGAGACACGAAGATAGTACGAGTTTCGTGGGAGGAAAGGCATGACAGTTGTTGAAGCGCGCTGAAGCTGAAGACCCGATCGCAGGAGACACAGAACACGAGCTACACGACCACTCGGAATTGAGTTATGAAGCTATGAAGTCTTGAAAAGTGATGTAGTTTCAAGTTCTCACGTGGGTGTGGTCACTTGGCTACCCGAACCAACCAACCAACCCACAACGCATTTTGATTCATCATGACGATACACTGGCTATTTTACATCGCATTTTTTTTAGATTCACGCAAATCGGCCACGTCCACGGTCAGAAATCATACGCCCTCCTCTACTGACACCCCTGGGCCAGAAATGATGGCCTTGATAAGATCTTTTCCGTCCTCTGACTTGCCTTTCTTCGTTGCATTGAATGCGGTTTCAGCATCCTCAAATTTGAAACTGGGTCATATTAAGACGAGGCATGAAACCACGCTCTAACTCTGACGGCTTACCGATGAGTGACAATAGGTCTTAAATCTACCAACTTCTTGGAGGCGAGAGCGATGGCAAGGCGATAGTCACCGGGCTTTTTACGTGTGAGCCACTGTGCAAAAACGCGTATAGTAGAAACATACGCCATAGCGGAAGGAACCCTTGAGGGTCAGTTCCTTTATGAGCAACGAGGTGATAGGCACAACGACTTCTGGATGGCCCATGCCGACCTAATTTGGGTGAGAGACGTCGCTTGATGCAAAGCTGAGACCTGCCTGCACAAACGTCCCGCCGACCTTGGCAACGAAGATACCCGTTTGTATAGATACTTCGGCACCACTAGCATCTATTACAACATCAATAGCTTTGTCGCCCCGATCCTCCACGCCTAAGGTTTCCTTCAGGAGATCTGCAGATCGTCGGGAATACGCTATCTTGGATTCGCCGTCCTGGAATGGCGGAGGCTGGAACACATCTGTAGCTGCGTATGTCTTGGCAAAGTTCAGGCGACTTTCCACGATATCAACGGCTATGATCCTCGATGCACCAATGGCCCTCGCCACGGCCATGGCGAGAAGCCCAATAGGACCACAACCAAAGACCGCAATCGATTGATTCGGTTGCAATTTTGCTTGCGTGAAGACCGAGTGGACACCAACTGAAAGAGGTTCCATCTGACAAGAATCAAACTTTGACCGAGAAGAGTGACAGCACATCACACCATAGCACCATCTTCTAATGAGAGGCTCTCGGGGAGAGTGTATACAAGGTCTTCGGGAAGGCGATAATATCTGGTTAAAGTGCCGTCCTTGGGAGGCGTTGCTGCGAACGACATATCGGGGCAGAGCTTGTCTCGACTGTGAGGCGTAGCATGTGGAAGAGTGTCTTAATTACGTACTTGGTACCGGCCTGTTTTGCAAGCCTCACATTTGCGGCAGGAGACACCTGGTTCCAAGGCTACACGATCACCAGGTTTGACGTTGCGCACTCCGCCGCCGACTTTGGGATCAACGAATAACTTGTCATTATACTTACGGTATAAAAGAGGTATGTTAAACCACCTTTGTGTATTACACCAGATGATTCATGGCCGAGGACCTTTTGCCACGAGATCAGAAAGGGAATTCGTGATGAAATATCGAGCGCACCATGGGGGACTTCACTATCAAGTCGCCAATACGACCATCCACGAGAAAGTGCACCTGTAAAGGAGTCCACCGTAAACTAGGTGATCCCCCTTCAAGCTGCCAACAACTGTACGTCAGATCCACAGATTCCTAAAACGGAAATGTACCAAACGTCAACACCGACGAGAACGGGAAGAGCCACCTACCTGTCTTCTTCACTTCGACGAGAACTTCGTCATCACGAACTGTGAACATTGAACAAGGGTTGAGAAACGCCTCAACCGATCATGGAAGACCGCACTCTCTGGAATTGGATGGTTTTCAAAGGAGACTTTGCCAACACTTTGAAGAACGAAGGATTTATTATCTGACATGGTGGTTTGTGGGGGAGCGGGGAAGAAGGAGCGTGGGTGGCGCACGTTAAGTACAAGGGGTCCTAGATCACTCCCACAGCTGCCTTCGATTTATCGATGCGGACCCCATGACGAGTGAGACCTGCTGACGACCATGAGAATTTGTCATAGACGATGACATCCCTTAGTTGTGCAAGTCGTGCAATTGTACGCGAGATTGCGAACTGATCGCTAGTAGAGGCACGGCAAGTCCCGTAATCAATCGTATTTTACTACCATCTTTCTCGCCTTTTTTTTCTTTCCTTCTTTACCCCATTCCCCATCGACCTCCGTCCTTCAGTCATGGTCGCGTCTGCTGTTCTTGGTTTTCCGCGCATCGGTACGTCTATGCCTACCCTCTGGGTCAATCCTCTCTGATCTTATACCGTTCACGTTGATCAGGTGCCAATCGTGAAGTGAAAAAAGCCGTCGAGGCTTACTGGGCTGGTAAAACCACCGCCGATCAGCTCACCCAAGCTGCGGCTGATGTGAAGAAGACCAACTGGACGTCGTTGAAAACCAAGGGTGTCGACTATGTCCCTAGGTTCGTGTGAATGGTTGCGCCCTGATGCCTCGTGTCTGACCATCGATCTCTAGTGGAGAATTCTCCCTTTATGACCACGTTCTCGACCACTCGGCTGCCTTTAACGTCATTCCCAAGCGTTATGTTGGCCAGGGTCTGACACCGCTGGACGTGTATTTTGCCATGGGCCGTGGTCGTCAGGCCGATGGCGTCGATGTCCCCGCCTCAGAGATGAAGAAGTGGTAGGTTAATAGGTTGTTCGAAGTTGTTCTACATTTGACGTTCTCATTCTCAAGGTTCGATTCGAACTACCACTTTGTCGTTCCCGAATTCTCGGAGGAAACTGATTTTAAGCTCAACTTTAACAAAGCTATCGAGGAATATAAAGAGGCCCAGGCCCTTGGTATTGAAACTCGCCCCGTCGTCCTGGGGCCCGTCTCCTTCCTTGTCCTCGGCAAGGCGTCCAAAGACGCCAAACCGGACTTCCAGCCTCTTTCCCTTCTTCCCAACCTTCTCCCCGTTTACAAGCAACTACTCGCTGACCTTAAGACGGCCGGTGCTGAGTGGGTCCAACTTGACGAGCCCGTCTTGGTGCTCGATAAGGCAGCCGGTTACGAGAAGGAATACACCAGCGCTTACAGTGAACTCTCCACTGTTGCCCCCAAGATCCTTCTTACCACCTATTTCGGACGACTCGACTCTAACTTGAATTTTGTCGCCAAGCTCCCGATCGCCGGTTTGCACATTGACCTGGACCGTGCACCTGGTCAGCTTGATGAGGTCGTTGTTGCCGTAAAACCTACCAACATCGTCTTGTCGCTGGGCCTCGTATCTGGTCGTAATATTTGGAAGACCGACTTCCAGGCCGCACTCAAACTCGGTCAGAAGGCTGTCGACGCGCTAGGTCAGGACCGCGTCATCGTGGCCACCTCTTCTTCGCTCCTCCATATTCCTGTCACCCTTGATTCCGAGAAGAAGCTCACCCCCCAGCAGAAAGACTGGCTCTCATTCGCTCTCGAGAAAGCTCAGGAAGTATCAGTCCTGGCCAAGGCCTTATCCGGCTCTCAAGATGCAAACGTCTCTTATGCGCTTAAGGCGAACGAAGAGTCCATCTCGAGGCGTCGTGAGTTTGAGCGGACGTCTGATGATGCCGTTCGCAAGCGTGTTGCTGCCATTACTCCCGAGATGCATGAGCGCAAGAGCCCCTTCGCTGTTCGCAAAGAGGTCCAGAAGAAGCACATTGAGCTCCCCAAATTCCCTACCACCACCATCGGCTCTTTCCCTCAGACCAAAGAAATTCGCAATGCCCGCGCCAAGTACACCAAAGGCGAAATTACGGAGGAACAATACGAGGATTTCCTCAAAAAGGAGATCGAGAGTGTTGTCCGCTTCCAGGAAACTGTCGGCCTTGATCTCCTTGTTCACGGCGAGCCAGAGCGCAATGACATGGTCCAGTACTTTGGCGAACAGCTGAACGGTTTCGTATTCACGCAAAACGGTTGGGTGCAGAGCTACGGATCTCGCTACGTGCGCCCCCCCGTCATCGTTTCGGATGTCTCACGTCCTGGCCCGATCACCGTCAAATGGAGCAGTTATGCCCAGAGCGTGACTAAATTCCCCATGAAGGGTATGCTCACTGGCCCCGTTACGATCCTCAACTGGTCTTTCCCTCGCGCGGATGTCTCCCGTGAGCTCCAATCGAAGCAGCTCGCGCTCGCGCTCCGTGATGAGGTCATTGACCTCGAAAAGGCCGGTATTCATGCTGTCCAGGTGGACGAACCGGCTATTCGCGAGGGTTTGCCTCTCCGCCGTGTAGACTGGGATGCCTATCTGAAGTGGGCAGTCGACTCGTTCAAGTTGGCGACCGCGGGTGTGAGCGATGCCTTACAGACCCATTCACACTTCTGCTACTCGGACTTCGACGATATTTTCCCATCGATCCAGCGATTGGATGCAGATGTCATCTCGATCGAGGCCTCGAAGAGCGACATGAAGCTAATCACCACATTCAAACACTACGGGTACTCGAACAACATCGGTCCTGGCGTGTACGATATCCACTCGCCTCGGGTTCCTGGCGACCAGGAAATCCGTGACCGCCTAAAGGCGATGCTTGAAATCCTTCCAGACTCACTTCTTTTCGTGAATCCCGTGCGTTGTTTGTTTTCCTAGTGACCGTACGATATAACTGATTTGCTTTCCAGGACTGCGGGCTTAAGACTCGTGGCTGGAAGGAGACTGAGGCTTCGCTCAAGAATCTTGTCTCGGCGGCACGCTGGGCACGTCAGCATTATGCGTGAACGTTAGTCCTCCCGTGCTTCAACAGCATCCAATCGATGGTACCACCATGACAGTGTCAGCGTACTTCGATTATGTTTGGCTGTAGGTGGGGTTGTAGCGAGATCTTTTATGTGTCTCTTGGGGCACTGGAGTGGGCTTGTCTTTGAGAGGTGTGAACATTCAGGACAGTTAGCGGTCAAACATGTATTTGTACGGGTTTCAACAATCCAACTAGCCACAATATTCATCAATCAAGTTTTTGCATTACGATACTACTATCGGTATGTACGGTGAGGCGAGAAAGTATGAAATTGAGTCAACGTCGACATCCGTCCTCATCGTAGGAAAAAGACAGAAGGTACAAGAAGACATACAACCTTCTGACTCTAATTACGAACAATGTAAATACAGCAATAAGAGCGTGAAAAAATCGTGTCAAGGTTCATTCATGGTGAGGCGTCAGGGTAAGGTATATCAGCCACGAGGGGGAATAATCATCTCTTCCTCAATCTTGATGCCGGGAGTACGGATGGATGAATCCTGAGTCCCAACCCTGTTCGCTGGGTGCTCCACAGGTTTTTCGCCTGGCGAACTCCCGTGCTCTTTGCCTTCCGAATTATTCCGGTTGAAGACACCTTGTAGCTTTGCCATCATGCCGTCTGTGCCAATTGCCTGCTGCGACTCGTCCATCTGGAGAACGCGGCGCAAGCGCTCTTCGACGCGTTCGGTGCGCTTTGTCTTTTTGCCACCTCGCCATATGAGGACACCAGACGCGATACCGCAACCAAAGGCCAACGGTATGAGGAGGCCAGTTGTCCATGCGGGGCGATCAAAGCGATTCATCGACCACATACAGGCAGCAAGCATGCACTACGTCCGAGGTCAGTACCAGTAAAAAGAGTGATTAGACGTTGTGTCTGACCTGGAAAACTGAGTTACCGTCATTCAAAAGGCAAATCAACAGGGCGGTACTATGACGATACAAGTCAATGCTATAATTTATATATCAGTGGGGAAACGAACTTTATCGGAAACGCCTATGAATCAACGTTAGATCGATGACGAGTCCTATCGCAGAATCGCTCACTCTGTGTGTTTCAGTTCCATGGGGGCGATACCAAGTTTGGGACTTCATAAGCTTTTTTTGCTCTGGGGATTCACGAAAGGTAAGCGAAGCCGAGTTGCACCGCGCGACGAGAGAACGTACGGTGGTGCAACTCATACTGCTGTTTGTCGGTCAAAACATGCACATAATTTGGATCGAACATCGGGTCTGGCAAGTCGTCCTTATCATATAGGTCTGGGAGTCCTACTTTTCTACGAAGGTTCCGGGTCTGACGTTTGAAATACCAAATTTTGACTATCCCTGCAATCTAACTAAGCAAGGGGAAAAATAAAGTTAAATTAATGACGCACGGTACGTGTCTATGATGCGCCAGGGGATAAGGCCAATGCCCGTGAGACAAAAGAGCCCTGCGAATGGAGGTGTGAGTGAAGCTTGATATGATGGGCGTGGTAGCAGCAGACCCCACCATTCTCGATCTGCTCGCAAACCTCCACCCAGAAGTCTCGGGTCGTCGTATTGCCCGGGACAATCCACTTGGCCAAGAAAAATACAATTGCAGAGCCCCAGAACACTGAAGACATATAAGTAACCCAACAACGATGCCACCGAAGAACACGTACCGACGAGGAACCCATAGATACCGAAAGCGAACTGTGATGCAAGTACACATGATGAGTTCTCGATGTTCCGAAAAGGTATAACGCGAACTACTAACGCCCAAAGCTAGAATGAGTAAGACCGGATCAGGGTGGGCCAAGGATCGGAAACTGATGGTGCACTCACGGGTTTGCAGAAAAGCCCACACGCCTTTCATTACGCGCCTGAACTTTTGTTTGCGCTTAAGCACGTCATGAACGTGACGATCAAGCTCATCCGTGCTGGCGGTGTGTACAGAGGCCCCTTCTAGGTCTTGGTCTCGTGAGGAGCGCGGAAGGACGACGACAGGTTTGCGAGAGTAGAATGAAAAAGGTGGGCTAAGTCAGAGAGCGTATGAGTGGGAATGTTGAGAAGTAGAGGTAGAAGACGTACAGGAGGATAGCGTTGGCCGTATTCGTGAGTGTTGCAACGGTGGCGACTTGTGGGTCTGTAGAAGAGAAGCATTACGGAGTTAGAGGTGGGGGAGATGTAGGCGAGACTGCGGACCAATGACGTCAAGATGGTCGACAACGTCGTCGTCGTGGTGGTGCTCGTCGTCCTCCAGAGCGCGGTCCTCATCCTCGGAATCGATGTCCGAGTCTGAATCCGAATCGGGACCAGCGCGGCTGGGAGAAGACGAGAGTGCGCTCTGAACACGGCTGGCCCTAAAAGCATGTCCACGCGGGCCAGGAACGACCACCTCCGCATTTGTGCCCTCGTATACTGTCTCCTGTGGAGGAGGGAAGTTACTCAAACGAGAGACAGTGGCCGGGGGAGAATTAGCGATGTGTGAATCCGGGTCGGTAGAGAATGATCTATAGCTGAAAGAGCTTGAGCGGACATGCCTGTTGACCCTGCTCGCATCCCCGCGAGAAGAGACATGGCCAGGAGCGAGAAGGTTGGTATCATGGGGAGTTGATGAGGGGACAGATTCTCTTGGCAGTGGCATCGACTCGGAGGGAGCGCTTGGGGAAAGGGCACTGGCGCCTTCAGAGAGAGCACGGCGACCTCGTTCGGACTGGTCAGAGGCATATCTGTCCTCGTCGCGAATGGAGGCGTAGGCGTGTCGCCTCCTAACTCTGACTGAAGGGGCCATGAGGATGGGATGAGGGGGAACTCAACAAAAAGGTGTGGTCGCTGGCCAAGTGGTCCGATGGTTTTGTTCATTTTCGTCCGATCTTGCCCGACTTGCTGGCTTCCTGGTTCCGGCGAGCCGGGCTGATCACGTCACGCCTTGCTCACTAAGGCGCCCAATTATATGCGGCGTGTAATGCTCTTCTCTGCACTAGACGTCGACATAAGGCCGGGCTATGGCCTCGGGATATTCAGACTAGGCGGGTCATTTCATTCTTGTGACAATAAGTTATAATCGATATCTTATCCCGCACACTACACGTTGCAGGCGCCTCTCTATGGACGGTGCTTGATCTCTTAAGAACTCACAAGCATACATTCCCCCAAGTCGATGTCCAATATGACCCGGACTCTTCCACGACCCCTGTCATCCTCCACATAAAGCCACATTTTGATCTTCTATTCTCCGGAACACATCAACGACTCCACACTATCGCCGTCAGGCGCCTTCGCGATCCTAACCCTCCTCTCACCCTTAGATACAAGGGCAACGTCCTGTCCTCCCCCGATAAAGATCTTCGCCGGGTCAATGTCAACTTGGCCTTTGGCCCAACCTATCCCGGTGAAGACTTGCGCTATCCTGGTGTGCGTTTTTGCTTCGACGACGAAGGCCTCCGGGACAAAGTCAAGGAGCATGATGATCGCTCTCAAGAAGTCGTTCGTCTCTTAATAACTCAGACACAACCTTCTAGCGGAGAAATAGATGCCCTTAGTGAGGTCAGAGTGTCCCCCATGATGTATGGTGAACTTGCAGAGGCCATCGCAAAGGTTTGCGAACCCTTTTTGCATCGGTCCAGATTCATTATGGAATGCGCCTAGGTACACGATGGAGTTGTCCTCCGTTTTTACCCAACGTCCTCTCCGGCAATCCACGTTCGTTTGGGTGTGACCACTGCACAGGATCTACTTTCGGACTTAGGTCCTCCATCCCGCACTTTTTATAAAGAAGATGACCGCATGGCTATTCACGCGCGCAGTCACAGCGAAGATGAAAGTCCGGAGCCATCTTGCACGTCATTTGTTTGCTTTCTCACTCCACATTACTCAACTTTCCTTTTCCTTTTCCTTTCACCCCAGATTTTTATAACTACTTCCAGCATGGTATAGATTTTCTCATATCCGACCATACACACGTGGTGAAGAAGATCATCCTTCACTCCAACGTCGTGAGTGCCTTCTCCCTCCATGTCTCACAGTTCCTCACTTCCAGCACAGCCTGGCACACCCCTCTTCCAGCGATACAAGCGTTGTCCATGGCAGATTGAAGGAAAACCAGAGGATGACGAAGATGGTGTGTCTCAGTTATCATTTACTGATCACAGAAAATCAAATTCTTTTTTGATTTAGATACGCCACCAAGAGTTAAATTCGATGAGAGGGCACGTACCTGGTCTCAGTTCCTTACAATCATGACTGAGTTAAACACATTTGTTCTTAGGCCGATCGTATCAGCCATTTCCTTAGTCCAGGTGAAACACCCCCATCCATGCTTTACGATCGCACAGATGACGACGAAATGTTGACATTACCAAACTCGACAACGAGTCAGTATTTCTGTCTTATTTTGACCTAACTTTTGACATTGTATAGGACTTTTGGGTTTTGACGGCATCATTCTTGAAGCAACTCAATCAGCTCAAGTTGTGTCTGTAACCCTTTTCTAGTCCGAGTACCCTTTCGCTATCTCGCACTGTTTTCTGTACACTTCAGCATGTACTACTGTAATATGACGCATCCTCGTACCGTGTACTTATACCTCATAACTGGTCATGTCTAAACAAAGATGTTTTGCCACAGTTCTCTCAACTGTTGCAAATCATCAATTACGGGTATCTCGTCTCCATTGAGAAGTTTCTCCTGGTCCTGAGATTTACGCATAACATGCGATGCCTCAACTGTCTCAAGCCCAACCTCTCGAAAGTGCACACTGCGAATCCACCCGACACGTTTTGCACCTTCGACGTTGCTGAAACTGTCATCGACAAACAGACACTTGCTAGGGTCCCTCACCCCAGCCTGTTGCATTGCCTGCCACGTCGGGCTCGTTAGGCTACGCGTAATGATGTGAGAGAAAGTCGCGAACCTCCAAGTAAAATGCGGGCTGTGGCTTAGATTCGAAGTTTTCTTTGTGGTAATCACAAGACACAACGCCTTCTATTTGATCGCGCAAACCCAGGATTTTCAGGACACGTTCTGCATGCTGCCGAGTACTTCCAGTCAGACTAGTGACAACCCCCTGTACCTATAAGCGCACCGTCCAGTAGGCATTCGTCAATGCCCATACACGGCATTTTGAACGGTCTATGTCCTGCAATAACTGTTGCACGCGCGGATCAGGCTTGAGCATTTCTTCGAGCGGGAGCGAGCCGTCACACTTTTCATTAAAGTCGATCGTGTCTACACGATATGGGGATATAGTCAACATTCTTGCGGCGTGAAAAAATGAAAGAGTGGTATTACCTACGTCGTGATGACGCTGGAGGCCGCGCAAGGCGAGGCCGTATTGGGTATAATACTGTGAATGTAGGTCGGCAGCCTCCTCGTCAGAGAGACCGAGGGACACAAAATAAGCTACAATAACTTAGTGGCGTATTTATAAATAAGGACCCGCAATGGTACTTGCCGTGAATTCGAACACCCATTTCTTGTGCGATCTTGTGGTTTGCGGAATAGAGGGTGTTGTCAATGTCAAAGAAAACGACGAGCCGATCATCTGGAAGACGTGAATAACCGTAATACATATTTGGAGAGAGAATAAAATCACCTTGGGTATCTTCTGGCGTCGTCATTGTGAGATTCGGCTGAGAGCTCGGTGTGAAATCGATCAGTATAAATCACGTGATATATCTTCATCGGCAAGCTCCGATGGGAGCGGCACAACTCTAGACGACCACAGTAGTCCCCACCAGCAACTTCAAGACATCGATACTGTGAGCGGTTCTTCCTTACTTTTCGTGCCATGAAAGATTCTGTGGGAAACAGCGTACCGTTTGTGGTATTTGGGTTGGATTGGACAGGACCCATGGTGGTGGATGGCTGGACGGCACTCGCGATGCACCCACACCTGCTCTCTACCTCGTTCTTGCAAAATCACTGACTCGCCCGATGCGGCTACTCAGATGGCCCGAAAAGAACTTGTCCCTGGCGTCGGCCGCCTTTCGCGTTCGCAGACATACGCACGGCGCCAGCTCTACAAGGGCAGGAAAACGGGCACCGCACCGGCTAAGCCAGAGGCCGCACCGACCAAGGAGGTGCAGGTTGGCGGCGACAAGAACGGCGGAACTCGACTTGTCCCCACATCCAAGGCGCCACGTTTCTACCCCGCCGAGGACGTTCGTAAGCCCAAGCAATCTCGCAAAACGGCCAAACCCACAAAGCTACGCGACTCGATCACCCCTGGAACCGTGTTGATTCTTCTCGCCGGTCGATTCCGGGGAAAGCGGGTCGTGTTTTTGAAGCAGCTGGAGAGCGGGTTGCTACTTGTTACTGGTCCCTACAAAGTCAATGGCGTGCCCATCCGCCGAGTTAATCAGGCGTACATCATTGCGACCTCGACGAAGATTAATCTTGGTGATTTCAAGGTATGTGCTTCGTCTTCATCCTTTTGATAGTCTTTATTGAAGTGGCGCGGCGCAGGTCGATTCGAAAATCAATGACGCTTACTTCGCAAAGTCAGAAAAGAAGCGCACACGATCGGCAGAGGAGGAATTTTTCGCAGACGGCAAGCCAAAGGAGAAGGGAGCTTTCCCTGAGACCAAGGCGGCGGATCAGAGAGAGGTTGATAAAGTGGTACTCGCAGCGGTAAAGAAGACAGAGTACCTTGCGAAGTATCTTAAGGCGAGCTGGGGGCTTTCCAAGGGCGAGTACCCGCATCAACTTGTTTTCTAGGCAGTGCAACAAATTTGTTGTGGCCCTTACTTGCTGTCACTATTATGCGGAGATATGATTACTGCCGTACACCATGACTTTTTATCTCTTTTCGCAATCTGTATCTGTGCCTTCAGTGCTTGTCACCGTCTGTGAAATCAACGTGACACGACAATATTCACACGCGTCAATGTTCGTGCAACGACGTGCAGTTCGGCTCACAACACTTCGACACTTCCCTCAACGTGGCACTGTTACTCTACCCGGAAATCGCCAATTCACGTCCTCAATCTACAATGGGTTTCTGGACTTAGCCATAGCCCTTCCTTGGCCTGCATCGTTTCCTCCGTACTCATCGACTATCATTTTACTTACCGTTGCATCTCGTCTTGCGCTCACTGTCCCATTCTCCATTTGGGTGAGTCTTCTCCAGTCTCCCCAGATTGGCTGATGACCTCACAGTGTGTAGGCAAAGAGAAGACAATGGCGAGCGGAAGAGCTTGTCATGCCCGCTCTCCAGGAGGCAAAACCTCTCGTAGAAAAACAAGTCTTGCACGAGATGCGCGTAGAACAGGCTCGCGGGACAAAGGAAGAGCTCCGCAAAATGCACAGCGAGCGGGTCAAGAAAAATGTGCGTTACTTATTCTTGTGCTGCCCCACTCTAAACGTACGTGCTCCCCTCCAGATGACTGCGCGGCGCGACGAGCTCTTCGCTGGCCATCGCTGCCGCCCCTGGGTTACGATGCTCGTCCCACCCATCACACAGCTCCCGCTGTTCGTGGGCTCCTCCATGTTTCTCTCCCGTCTCTCTCAGCCCCCGACCGTGTTTGACTCCGAGTCGTTTCTGACGCTGACCTCCCTCGCGCACGCCGATCCGACCGCGGCGCTTCCGATCGCGCTGGGCATCATCACGCTTGCGAACGTCGAATCGTCACGTTGGTTCATCAGCAAAGAGGCCAAGGAACGGGACGAGCTCGAGCAAAAGAGGGTCGCGGAAAAGCGAGCGCAGGGGCACATGGTTTTGGAACCTCGGAAGATGGTGCAGTCGGGATTGAGAATACTGTCGGTCGGGAGGATATTGATTGGCTCAGTCGTACCCGGGGTGCGTAGTTTTGGGGTTATCGCCTTTCCGTGTGCTGACTTTTTTTTTTACCCTTCCAGAATGTTTTACTTTACTGGGTCTCGTCGGCAACTTTCGGCCTCTTACAGTCTTGGGTGTTCGATTACTGGGAACGACAAAGGTCTGATCGACGGAAACTTAATGTTCTACAAACGTCTTCCGCATCGCCTAAGAGTAGTGGCAAACCCACTTCAGCGCCAGTACCCGTGTTAAAACCAAAGCGAAAATGAGCTCCATAGCTTGCTTTGGTGAGCGATTTCGAATTCTTTTGGACTCCAGTGATTATACAAGTGGTTCGAGGGAACCCTTCTCGCTTCGCGTCTTAGAGGAAGCCGCGGTTCCCACTGAAGTTGTCTTGATCTAATATGACTTGGATCCTCAACACTCGCTTGACGTATCCGTCGATGCTGACGTTCGTTCTGTTACAGGACATCGCTAACACGACTCTACCAAGGGGGAAATTAGAAACTATGTGCACAGATCTATATATAAAGCTTCAACCTTTGCTGACACATACAATCAAACACATGCTCGACGCGTGCATTGTGGTCTCGGTTTTCTTCGGGTGGAAAAATGCGGCTGCATCATTCTGTACTTTTTTAAATAAATAAAAAACCAAGCAGAGGTAAACGTAAGCCGAGAATCACGTGCGCCAATGCGATAAGTAAATAGCCCAAGCGATCTAGCCTCTAGGTGACCAAGGCTGCGAAGGGGAACGCGTGCCGTATAATAAAGAGTAATAACGGCAGCGAATGCCAAAAGGCGGGGAAAACTCACAGGGGCCGCCGGATGGCGGGGATTTTCGAGCTGGTTGGGCCCGCCCTCAGGTTTAGGTTTTGATGCCGCGCCGGTTGTCTGGAAGAATAGGTACATCCGGTGAACAGATCGATCGGTGCTGCTTCGCGCTCAGATCAGGAGGAGAAAAGTTTTGTACGTAGGTGATAAAAGGCACAGAAAGGACCTCCCACCGGAAGCAGCCGTCTGTCCATGCGGCTTCCTGGACAACCTGAAGTAGTCTGAGGTGAATGAATGGTGGGTGACGAGTTGGAGCGCGGCACGGTGGGCCCGACGTCGGATGTCGGCACTGGGCTTTTTGGGGCCAGCCATGCGTCGTCGTCATTCCCTTGCTCTATTTGCGACTCAAGCTTAATATACAAACTTGAATCTCCGCGAACAGTAGGAATCAGACAGAGATGTGCCAATGGTCGACGCTGTCAATCAAAGAGCAACCTGGAATCTCGAAAACACTCAAATCTCGGTGTATTTATGTTTGATAACGGCAACCAAGACGGCAACGCAAAGTTACAAAACTCGACGCTGCACGAAGATGACGATGCAGGTCGCTAGTTATACAACTGAGTCGGGATATACCAAACGTCCAAGCTCCACTAATATCACGTAGTCAGTCTACCGTCAATCTGAGACAATGGCCTGTAACTCACATGCATTCCCCTCGATCCCTCCGACTGCACAGAAACCCTCAAGTCCTTGGTTCCAAGCGGGTTCGTCTTCGGGACGATACCCCACCACCCATTCGTACCATCCATCCAATGGTTGTTGACGGTAAATCCGATAATGGTGCCATGGACTCCCGTTCCCCCTGGGAATGCCAAACTACCCCAGACCTGCCGGAGCACGGAGTATGTCTGACTAGTTTCCATTCCAGGGCCTTGGGAGACGTGCTGAATGCCGTATTTTTTGATATCTTCTGCGCTGGGGTTCGTCCTTCCAACGGAGAAGGTTCCTATGTTCTGTTTACTGCGGACCCAGGCCGAAGTATTATCTTTGAAATCAATGTAATGCCCCCTGCAAAATCGGTGGTGTTAGCTGGCAAAAGGTTCAACAATAGGGAAGAACGTACCGCATAATATCGTCATAGCTGAGGTTTCGAAGGCTCGTAATGAGCTCGTGACAAGCGAGAATTTGATGAAACTCCTCAAGCAAAACCGCAAGGCGATTGAGCACAGCCGACAGATCCTCGGGATTCGTCGCGTAGCTGGAACGTTTAGAATAAATTTCTTGGAACAATTCCTCGATCTTGCTACGACGCTTAATTCTCGAACCTTCATCGCCGGGGAGGGTACCGTTCAAGAGCACCGCGAGACGAATATCGTCGAAAGCCTTGCGAGTGCGGACGTACAGATCAGGATCCATTGAAATGGATCGAGGGATCGAGGGCTCGATGTTGCAGTAATGACGGAGGCGCACGGTGCTCGGGACGGGAGTGCAGTGGGCATTGAATCGACTGAGATTTTCGGTAACACCTCCGTTTACATCGATTTGGGTACTTTCCATGTCTCCAAGGACATCATATTTGACTTCCATAGATACGTTGCTTTCCTTTGCCGCGCTATTGAGCTGTGTTTCGAGCTTTCCCGAGCCTTGGGTATCGACATTGACGCTAATGGAGCTTTTGAACTTCAATAGACTGGACTCGGACTGGGAAGTGCATTTCCTATAATAAAACGCATTTGTCTCGATGTATACGTAGATCAAAACGAAATCTTACCAGACCGCAATAAACCTAGCTTCACGAGAAATCTCGTGGACGTAGTAGTCACCATATCGTTCACGGAACACCTGAGGTTTCTCGATCAAGGACCTGGCTTCCTCCGTAAGCTTGGCACCATTGCCAATGCGCATGGAAGGTCCACGCTTCTCGCATCGAAGAGCAATTAGGATGCTGTGTCCAGTCGAGGTACGCGAGTGAGAGAAATCGAATGCAGAGTTGACACCAGCCTCGACATCGCCACCAGCAAAAGTGATGGATGCGTTAGCACTGAAGGCCTCACTGACGTCGAGCTCGCGAATATTCTCGATCAAGCGAAGGCTGTACTGAGTCCCCGCCTTGTCGTCTACCACCTGTTGAGAGGTGATTGTGGCAGGATCAAAGGCACTGGCGGGCATATCGCCAGAAATGCCATCCACTGAACTGCCCAGCTCCATGCCAGCAACAAAGGTCTCGGCAGATGGAGAGCGATCGAGAATTGAGACTTTGGACATGGCTCTGAAACGAGGGGGGGGGGGGTCAATAAATCTGGGATGCAACTGGTGAAGGGCACTTGCTTGTTAAGTGAGGATCTTGGTGAAGATAGTTGAGAGAATAGCAAGTTGTCCTGAGTGAAAGAGTACAAGGATGCTGCAGGATTCGTCGAAAGACATCACCTTTTATAATCAATATTTCCCCAGTTACGGAAGTAATAGATCGCGGGAATGTCTATGCCTGGTCGCCGGAAGAATGGTGGAATGGACACGCCAATCAACGATAGTGCGACTGCGTACAGACGAGGGCAGAATTTAGACGCATATTCCGGCCTAGGATAAGTGACCGGACAGGGACTGATTCATTTTGAAACGCAGCAGAGATATTCAAAGTAACTTCATGGTACAGCACAAGACCGGTCTTAGACATCACTGAGTATGCTAAATTTGTACCTGGAGAGCCGAGACTCGCGTGCGCCGAGGCGTGATATTGGTAAATTGTCGGAACTAAGGTGGCCACCTTCCAGAGGAATGCCAGAGTCATGCGTAAGCAAAAAGGGGGTCATGGAGAGAAGTAATAAAGAGACGGAGCAAAAAGGACGTAAGAAAAGACTCGCAGGGGCTGCCATGAGGCAGGGTCTATGCTTGGGTCCTGAGAGCGCCTTCAACTCGGGCCTAACGGCCGTTGATGGTCCGTCTCAGGTCTTGAGGCTGCACCGTTGCCCCGCAGGAGGCAAGGGAAGTTCCATGGCTGTGCAATGAGCCCTTCGCCGGATCGGGATATATGAGTTGGGTGGCTTTTTGGGAATGGCGGCCAGTCAGAGTGGGTGATTGCGACTATCGGGGTGTGTGTGTGTGTGATCATGATAGTCGATGGAGTGATCGTAGACTTATGATAGGGTCACGTGCCATGGGGTAGTCCAGTCATAGAACGCGTTGACGGGCCCTGCGTTTGACGTACGCGGCCGATTGAATGCGGTTAACGGAGATAGCGAGGGTACAGGCGCGGAGGGCAGCTGTCCTGGCAGAGGTGTCGGGTGCACTCTTCTGGTCAGCCGGAGACCACGAGGTGGATGTTCGTGTCCCTGGGTGAGGCGAAGAAAGATGTAAGCAAAATATGAAATCGAAGGGGTTCTCCAACGATCGAGTGCGTATAATGTGCGCGAGGGCTAAATCATCGTCCGAGAGTATGTAAATGTGAGAGGGGGCGGCGCGCGAGTACTCGGCTGTGATGAACTCCGCAGCCTTCACAAGGCCAAAGAGGTACGTCGTAGATCAGGGCCTCGCCCAAACACCGTGACCTGACTCGTGGCTGAGGCCCTCCTTCCCAAACGCTGATGACAGCACCGCTCACCGGCTCATCGTCAGGTCGGTTCCTGTTCGAGACAGTCCCGGCGACTCGGATAATGACCATAGCAAGAAACTTGATCCTGGTGAGCCGAAGCGATGTCAAGATGTCGCCTTTAAAGCGGTCCAGATGGAATATGGGGCGAGTTCCGTACTGTGCAGTGAATGGAAATAAGAAATAATGTGGGTGGGACGAATCACAAGCAGCGTAGCGATGCCAATGCGCTCTTGCAGCCGTTTTCAAAAAGACGCAGAAAACCATTTTTTCGTTTTCACCCAACAAGGTACACTGAAAGGGCCATAGACCGTAGCTAGTGTACCGGCTAGTGGCTGGCAATGTAGCTGGCGGCTGAAACACTAGCACCAGTAAATTTTCAGCAGTGTATTACTCAAGGGGCCCCCTGTTTTTATTTCGCTCGTAAACAAATGCCGTGAATTAAGGGCACAAGTACTTTGCAACTCTGATGCTTACTGTAACTTACTGAGCCTTACTCTGATTGATGCGCTTCGGGAAGACCGTCGGGACAATCCAAGTGAGTCGTTGCGTAAACAGATTGAGGGCCGCCAGCGCCACTGCATTTCGCGTGGTACTGAGGAACCAAGCTAGTGTTGCCGCAAGGCTCAAGCCAGTTCAAGTTGGTACCTTAACTTGGTTTCAACTTGCACCGGGTGCAAGCTGACCGGTTTACTGAAGTTCGGGGCTTATGCACTTATGGGCCGCTATCTCCGCAATTTTGACTTGCTAAAATTTCTCACGGTAAACATGATAAACATCGTCACATGCACCTGTAGTTATCGAACAGGTATTTACTGTAAATATTATTGAGGATAGATTTACGTCCAATACGTGCATCATGACAGTCAAGTTCAAGTCACACCGGTGTCAACTTGAACTTGCTGCAACACTAGAACCAGCTGGTCAAGCTGCCGCCATCACTTGATAGAGTAAAATGGATATGAACTGGCCACTTGCGTCCAATTCCCGCTCGCGAATGACATATGTATATGATCCGCCGCCGCCGCCGAAACAGCAAACGTTCATACAGTACTACAGCTAATGGATTGCGGGTCCTCGTATTGGCACG
>JAKELH010000780.1:0-29675 GCA_021525015.1 Lactarius pseudohatsudake | reverse complement strand
ACGATGTGTTGTTGAAGCTACAGAAAATAAAAAAGCATGTTTTTGCATTACTACTAATACGATAGTATTATTGCCCTCATAGATAGCGCTGCTGTCGGAAGCGAACTTGTCCGGTCTTCAAGACGTCGTGCATATTGGCACCGCGCCGGCTGTCACTTCTATTGAGAAATCACCGCCTTCCTTCTCGATACACGCGACGCAGTATGTAGACAGAGTATCTGATCGTCTTCTGTGCGATGTTGGCGAATAAGGGTGACTTGCATCACGCTGCGTCCTATTATTATGAAGTCTTCAGAAAGCTACCACAAAGCAACGTACTCTCGCTCGTCGCAGATATGCACTTGCGCGTGTTGCCCGTTTTCTCCTGGCGAACCTGAGTGGGGAGCAACCTGGAGACGCAATTTCTCTTTTCGCCGCTCGACGTCGACGTCGGCCGCGTTGAGCCGGAGTCAACGTACCATCGACCACTTCTTTTGGACGTCAAGAGAGACGCCGTGGCCGTGGCAGCCACTCTTTCTCGCTAGCGACGACGACGTTGAGACACCTTTGAGTAGGGAGTCAAAGCGTTATCATTGGAAATCCACAGCACAGGCAGTAAAGAGATGGGATTCAGGCATGGCAAGCAAGGACGACAAGCCTCGAGAAGGTTGGGATTCAGCCCGGAACGGACATGGTCCGGCAAACCGAGGCTAGACCGACATATTATATAATCGTAATATTACAGTAGCTAAACGATTATCTAAGAATAATATCTCGGGAGAGGAGCAATATACGCTCTCCTCAGGCACCTCCACGCTCGTACATCGTTCACCTAACCGGCTGCCTGCCTCCGCAAATCACTACAGGTTATGGGCCCTGGCATAGCCAGGTGAACATGTACTCAATATATTCACATTTCCCACATCATATCTATGGGCACATACTACAGCCCCTATCTCGCGCGAATTAATAACCAGAGTCGATACCCTCCGAGCGAGGACACCTGATGACACGGGCATCTAGGGAGTCCAAGGCCCGACAGATTTCGACCGAGCGCGAGAACGTTTAACCACACATCTTATAATTACCCCCTTATTCCTATAATCGACATAGCTTGGGCTCGACGACGCTGGTATCCAGCACACCTGGACAACGCCAGCACTTCGAGAGTCCGAGAAGTGGTAACGCGTCCAGCACAGCTAGACGAAGTGGGCATCTTTAAAGTAGAAGCCGGGATCGCTTGCAGAAGTACGCGCAAACTGCCATACTCGTTCATGAGTGTCCTACGCCCACGTAATCCGAACGTCCATCGCCGAGGATGCCTCGACGAATGAATGAGACATACTTACTTCCCAGTCCCTTGTGACCCCGCTCATACGACGCGAACATCCACCAGATCATCCGAGTCGTCGAGGATACCTCGACGAGCGGCACGAAATAGGTGGAGATTGCGGCAAAGCCGCTAGCGAAGAGCAAGGTGCCGCAAGGCATATATCTGCGCAAGTAAGCGCAACGGCCCCGTGAATGTCGCGGGGAAGTATACGGATCAATACCGTAACGCCACGCACGACTGGTTATACCGTGACCTCACGGACTGGTTCAGCGTGTAGACCAATGCTGTGAATATCACGCACGTCCTCACGGACAAGCGGAGCATAGCTATATTGAGTAGATCGGGTTACATGACGTCCGACACCGCGAATATCACGGGCGGACCGGGCTGCATAATGCGAGAAAGTTCCATGCGCCTATATGACACCCGAAACAAATATACGTCGCCGAGGATACCTCGACGAGTGCCGTGCAATATTCTCGCGCGCAGTGACACCGCGAATGTCGCGGGCAGATCTATAATGTTCGTCGACTCGGCGGATCACGATTCTCGTGCAACATTCTCTTCGCGCATATAACCCCCTTATCGCTCGAAACGAGCGACATCCACGTGGGCAATAGCCCAGCGCGAAGAAACACCGTGAAAGTCACGGAAAATTTTGATGCGCATGTTCGCCAGCACGAGAAAGATGGCCATAGGCCAGCGTTGTGCAATTTACACAAGCAGCTCGAGGCGACGGGCAAGATTCTGCCCAATGCCGAGTACACATCGACCCGAAAAGGATCGTTGCCGCCGCCGGTACCATTGGTACCGAGGTGAGCGAGAGCACGCAGACGAATAAAAATAATAAAAGTGAGTTATATTTGAAGAATTTAATGCTTACAGTGAAACTATAGATAATACATGTGCACATGGGCGGTAGCTAAACCAGACCCGATAATGGAGCACATGAAAAGTTCTCCGACAGGGAGACTTACCCGAAATGCGGGTAGCGCGTACAGTCCACGATGACGACGCGCGGGCTCATAGAGCCCAACTTTCCCACAGTGGGAAAGTTCTCCTACAGGGAGACAACGCCGAGTCGCCATCAGACGACTGGCCGAAATTACCCAAAATGGACGTAAAGGTCCGCGTAAGTCGAAAGAACACAGCGGAAACATCCGCGACTTTCGCAGCTTCCGAAATACCCTCCGAGCTAGGAAACCTAGCAGGAGATTCGGACATATTAGTTATAACAGTTCATAGAAACTATTTGGCGACGAACTCGTTGATCGTTTCCGCGTGGACACGCGAGCGTCCAAACTTGATTGCGTTGTGTGCACGAAGGCATAGTTAGCCGAGGAAACCTATAACGAGAAGTCGCCTGGCGAACTTACGAGGAATATTTTTCCGTCTATAAATGGACATCCCCTCTCTTGCTGTTCGCCGACGATGCTACCCACGGTAGCATGATGCGTTCCCTAGAAGGGAAAGACCAGGTTGCGCAGGAAGTCACATACAACTTGACGCACCTTGGAGCGGATGGAAAATCCCCGCGTGCGATACGCACGGGCAGAGGGAAAGTGTACATAAAACACCACTTTGAGGACCTGGTACCCTGGTGGCCGAAACGGTCAACCAGGCGGATGCTGAGACCAACATGGCCCAGCGGAAATGATCGCTGAAGACGGCCAAAGACCATTCAGCACCATAGCGCGTTGACGCGTGACAAACTTACCTCTCTAAATTTCCGTTTTCCAATTTCGTCTCTTCGCCCAAGCCGATCGTCGTGATCGCGCCGAATACACAGAGCGAGGGGGAGTTGGAGAAAACACCGAAAACTAACGCCCTGTCCATCGGCATATCGATCAGCGTCTCAAAGGACGCATAGCCTGGGCACGATCCCTGGGCTAGACCCAGTGGGCAACGGCATGGAGAGGAAGACAGGCGACGAAAACTCACCAGTCAAACACCACGCAAAATACGAGGTATTCGCGCGGACTTTCGCCAGTATTCTCCGATACGGAGGGCGAAGCCGCGCACCCGACAGAGACGCTCGGGGACGAGCGTTTCCCGAGTGGACAGCTGTCATATATGCCAGTGCGAGAAAGACGATAACGTTGCGCTGAGCAGAGGAACAACTGGGGAAGAGATTCACCCAGGAAACCTCAGAGACTCGTCGACCTGAGTAATGTCACGTTCAATATACACTGCACACGGACACCGGACCCCGTAAACATCACGGGAAGATGGATAAATCGAGTTACTTACTCGATGGGAACTGCGCGTAACATCCTATTTGCGCGTGGATAGTCCCCTACAGCTCAAATGAGCAATGACGTCCACAATAGCCCGGCGCAGGCGAGATAGATGGCCATAGGCCAGCCATGGGCTGTCAGATAATTCGACACCCCCATGGATCCCGTGCAATACGTGCGCATAGCGCAACCGTCAACTATAAGTCGACGGAAACACGAATCGCGCAGCTCGATACGAGCGATAACAAAGTCAGTCATGAACGCGGACGGACCCAATTTGGTGACGTACCGTGACTGAATATCAAAAGTCGAAAGATATGCCAGAACGCTGGCAACATGCGCGATTCGACGCCGCACATGCGGTGACGGCCCAAACAAACTGCCTATGGGCAGCTTGTGGCGATGGGCAAATACATGCCCGACGCCGAATGTTGTTGCCGAATCGAGCACAACTTATATCCCTGCCAAACTTGTTATACTAAGCCAGTCACGGCCACTGAGATAAGTGTGGTCTACATACCGTCAAATATGGCGGCAAAACCCCAAAATGAACGCTGCCGCAGATGCCCAAAAGAAGTATCACGGGCTGAAGAGGCGGCAACATGGGTGACAAGTGGCGCATAGCGCGGCGCAGGCAGGATATTGAACGCCCATATCGAGGCGTGGGCCGACGAGAATAGAGCTGAGGAGCAGGAGAAAGTCCCGACATCCCAGCGTATGCAGCCGAAACGACTGCAGATCGTACGATTTCGAAACGATCTTGTCTCCGTTCGGAAATATGTGGTCATATACCACAGAACGGGTGACGAACCGGACGCATCCAAAGGATGATCGACGTCGGTTCGATATACACTTCGTCACGTTGACAGAGAGGGCCTAAAGGGCCTTGCCCCAAGCTACCGAGCTGAAAGGGCATGTCAGTGACTGCGCACGGGTGAACGTACAGCGAACCCGATATAGTTCTCCCATAGGGAGACTGTGACGCGTGTAATAGACACGGCGCACACTCTGCGAAAACAGGCTAAAGGCTGTAAACGCGGAGAAAAGTAAGGACCTACCTCCGGACCTGTCCTCCGACCATCCTTCCATAGACCATCGCTATCACGCGCGATGTGCTGCGTGAGGGGGAGTTGACAGGAGAGCGCGCAGCCATGGGCGCAAAGGTCGAAAGGCAAACCCACAGGGCAAGCCAACGACAAAGGCGACACCTGGTATTGTGACAGCTCAAATAAGTCGGAGAGAACATATGACAAAACATATGACATACCATTTCTTCCACCGTAAATCCCAAAAATTGATTTCCGCATGCGCAGCGGAGAACAGGAGATGCATCTGACGAGATGTGTGACACGAGCCTGACGAGGCACCTCATTGAGGTAATGTGTCTGCGGCAAACGGGAAGAAGTCCAAAATGGTCCTAAATAAATAAACAACCGTTATACAGTGCAAGGGGAAGCGAGGAGCTATCATAGTATTATGGGGCACAGTCCCGAGCCAAAGCCAAAGGCGAGCTTCGGCAAGCTTCCCGAGCCAAGGGCAATCACACTGAAAACGGAAATGTAAAAGCGCGACAAATTCGCGCGAAGGCAGAGAAGGAACCAAACCACAATTTGATGGTAGCTTTTTCCTTCTATCAGAAGGTTTTTGACGCACCCATCACGTTCCTTCCGCCATGAAAACTATATTATTCACCCGAGACCTACCCTCTGTTTGAGGGGGAGTGTTGGGATTCAGCCCGGAACGGACATGGTCCGGCAAACCGAGGCTAGACCGACATATTATATAATCGTAATATTACAGTAGCTAAACGATTATCTAAGAATAATATCTCGGGAGAGGAGCAATATACGCTCTCCTCAGGACCTCCACGCTCGTACATCGTTCACCTAACCGGCTGCCTGCCTCCGCAAATCACTACAAGAAGTACCCTTATACAGGGTGTACTCAACTTTGCGACTGATTGGGCCTGTCGCAAATAGAAAATAGGCATTTTCGAGAAACAGACGCGACGATCAAGCCATGACAGTGGAAGTATGTGGGACAACGCGAAGACAGCGCAGCAAGGATCGCAGAGGCCAGGGAGGGCAACTGAGCCTATCCCGGCAAAACATGTGTCAGCAAATGTGTGTGGAAGTATGTATGTATGTGGGACAACGCAAAGTCAACGCGGCCAAAAATCCCACCCGAGGTTGAAGGCCGCAAGAAAGCAAGGATCCTGAAGACCGCGCAACTTGGTGTTGTCGGTGTCTTGTAAGTACTGTAAGCCTACAAGAGAAGGCGTTGATTGATGGGCTGGTGAGTGCATGCCAGACCTGACAACCGACTCCTGTGCCCGAATAGACCCGATCAAACAACTCCTGTACTTAGGGTTTAGGGTAGTAGAGTTGTATCAACAGTGAGCAGCTAAAGGTCGCAAACAGTAAGAGACAAGGGGGATGGAGAATCCCAATCCCAAAACCTTTCGCTTATATGCTCTTCAGGTCTCTTTCAAAGTCCGCTTATGGTGCCTTTTTCCCGCGCCCTGATTGGGTCGGGGTACTTATAATTATCGGTGTGCCTGCGCACAGACCATGCCAAGAGAATGGCGTGATCAGTCACGTGCTAAAAAGAATACGCAGTGTCCGGCAACTCCGTCAGCGTCTATACTGTATCAATATGCACCGTCCCCAGAGCCATAAAGGAGTACAGTCATTCACCGCTCTTTGAGACACACTGGTCAATGAGACAAACATGATTTTTGAGCTCAAATCTTTTTCGATTCTCCTATTCTCTTTTTCATTGTCTTTGCATACCTTGTAGCTATTTATCCCTGAATTTTCTAAACCATACGTCGTTCCGATCCTCTGTTCTCTACAGGTGATGTAAAGTTTGCAACAAAAGTGAATATTATTTCGAGAGATTACAGGTATAAATGATGAGAAAGTGCCAAATATTTTTGGTGATATCATAGGAGATGCCTAGTACATTGGTTTGGAGGTGTTTCTATGCCAATAGCACTTCGTGGGGCCCAGAAAATGACTGAAAACCACAATTCCGTGAAATTGTGCCACAATTGGGACAATCGCATCGGTCACGTCACACAGTGACCGCAGCGATTGCGGCTGAACACTTGCCAAATTGGGAAATTTCAGCGTGATGTGACGCTGTCTCATTGACTGGTTTTGGCCTGATAACGACTCTCGACACTGATCATACAGTGTTCAACACCATATATCTGCTGTTTGAAACACATAAAAACACTCTTCTAATATAAGTACATCTTTCTGCAGAGTCAGATTTTTTGTTTCCTTGAATAAAACCGAGAAATCAGGAGTATTTCATTTGACTGTCTCAAAGAGCGGTGAATGACTGTAGGTAGGGTGCTCTTTTAGCATTAAGTGTGACTCACATAGAATCTTCTGGAATCTTCCATCACGTGATCTGCTTATGTAAGCATTATATACAGGTTATGAGAACTTTTTACCATTATCCTAGGGGTCAACCTGAGAGTGTTGTCAGGAGTGGGGTAGGGCCCGTAGGGGTGGTCAAAGGGTTGGTTCTACATCAAGTGAGGCACACATTCTCACAGTACTCACTTGCCTGTAATAATGATTGTACGGCACACACTGTACACTGCAAGCTTGCACGGCTGTACCATTGCAACATGCACGCGCAAGGGGGGGCCGGGATTCTTAAAATTGCACGGGGCCGGTAAATTTTTTTAAGGGGCTGAGCCTCATGATCTAGTGTTGCCGTGGCTCGGCTCAAAATGGCTGAGCCAGCCGAGCCGAGCCATCTTTAGCTGAGCCAAGCTGACAAATCGGCTCATGACCAAACCTGGCTCAGCTTGGCTCACGAGCTGGGCTGAGCCGCTCAGCCAAGGCTCGATTAGGCCATGACCAGATTAGGCAGGTCAAGCCGGGCTCGTGGTGGGCAAGAATAGATCTTTGGTATCAGGCTGGCCGAGCCAGGAACGAGCTGGCTGAAAAAGGAAAACCGCACTGAGGCTCTTGCTCGCTGTACAGTGTACCCTCGCTCCCCGTCCTCACCTATGCCACTCACCCTCCCGGGTCTCCCCTGTCCCATCTTCCTCTCGCCTACACTCCGCTCTGGTGCTGCCGTCAGTGCACAGATTTTCCCGCTGTCTGCGCGTCGTCATTGCGCTGTCAGCGCTATTGGCGCGCCGACTGCTCGTTGTCTGTGTGCTGTCAGCACACCGGCTGTCTGCCTGCGCGCTTGCTCTTTGCCCGCGGTCCTGCGCAGCTTGCCCTCCCTGACCTAGCCGCCACCTCTTTTCTACCCACGGAACGTGCGTTCGTTAGTCGATCTCCTTCCTAGTCTTCACAATCCCGCTCATCTCATTCACTCATAAAGCCCGATATCAGTCAATAGCCCCCGCGTCCATATTGCCTCCCGATAGCCTTATCGCTCCTCCTCACAATTCTCAGCACTACGCACAATCTCAGGGTTTTGGGGCACGCCTTGATGAGTACCCCAAAGAACCACCTAACACAGCCATGACTTATAATACTTCCGTCCAATTACGCACCCAGTCATTTACTTCTTCTGCCTACGAAATTGCCATGCCGCATTTTCCCTCGCTCATGAATCCGGCTTTCAATAGGTACTCCAATTCAGCTGGCGCCCCTCCATCTGCTCAGATCGCCCCATCAACTTCACCCTTTAACTTGTCCCACCCGTCATCCTCTACTGCAAGTGCCCCTATACCTCAACCGCCTCTCCCTTGGTACTGGACACCGTCGGCCCCCCCAAGTCCGTTGCCCCTCATGGGCTCCCAGATGCATCTGGAGCGCCATCATCTCCAAGACCTGGTCCCACGCGCAACGTTCCTTCGGGCGTTATTGCTTGCCGCCAATGGTGCGTAATCTCGGCCGTTTTGCTTTGTTTTTGTCTTTCCACTTAAAAAGTCCCGCTTCTACCATACCATTCCATTCTCGCCGGTGTCTATAGTCAGTCACGCAAGATAAGGTGCGACTCTACTCGCCCAAAGTGCCAAAATTGTCTCAAGCGGGGTAACGATTGCGCTTACGACAAAGTCCCTAAGCGACGGGGGCCAGATAAATGTCCTGGCACGCGCAAACGCTCCTGTAAGAAACGTCAATCGGACGGATCTCAGCCAAAGAAACAACGGCGTGGGGATCCATTCGATGAGGACACTACTGCTCGTGCCGATTGTAAACGGGATGAGATCTCTCCCACGACCCTCCCGGTATTCGTCCCGGTACATCACAAGGTCAACAAGCCTGAGACCGATCCCCCCGCCCAAGCTTCCTCATTTGTAGTTGGTACTCCGTCGTTCCCTGACGGCTACTATGTAAAGGTAAGTTCTCCCCGACTCCCTCCTCCTGGTCCTCCCCATTCCCCCTTCTCTCTATTTCTATGTGTTCCACCACTCACGAGATGCCCCTGTTAAAGAGGCAACCATAACCTTCGCCTGCGAAAATAGCATCGACATCACAACAACCTTGAAGAGTGAAGTCTCGCCAGAGCTACTGCTCTCTCACCCTTTTGAGTCGGATCTTCGCTCCCCAGAAACGCCGTCATACGACGATTCTTCGCCACCCCCCGCCGACGATCCAGTCGTCAATTATGCCCGCAATTCGTGGTGGGATGAGCTCCTTAACGCCTATGCCCCCACACGTGAACAAGCGTAGGTGATGCACGTGTTTCATACCAACCTCCTGCCTGACCATTTGCGCCCGTTGTGCAACCTTAGGTTTAAAGATATCTCCAACGACTTGAAACGTAAGTCTTCCCCCTCGGCGATCGCCATTGCCGGCGCTCATGACAGCATGCCACCAGAGCGCGCACCCCGGCGACGCACACAGACAGCTGTAGCGACGTCAGCGCCCAACGCAAGCGTTCACAACCCGTGCAGCGATGTGGGCGGGTGCCACGAGTCGACCACAATGACCGCGTGATCCGCAGAGGCAGCCCCTATGCGTGCAGAGACGTTGGCAACCGAGCCACATCCGCGCAGGCTCCCGCGCCGCGTATACACCTTTGTGATACCATTCTGAATTGCTAACCGCGTTTACCAATCCCGCAGCGACATGCACGGCAGCAGCAGCGCAAGAGCAACACACGAATACCAGGAGAAGCCACGTCAAGCGCAGACCTGACCGCGAGCGCCACAGTTGCGCGGCGGCCCACACATCACCTACAAGTCCCAGAGGATATTGCGCATTGACGGAAGCATTTACAGGTCCCGCTACAGAACGCAACTTGAACGCAGTTCCTTCAAGAGCAACCCACAGCGCGACGAGAAAAACAAGTGCGACGTTCAGCAGCGGCGCCATTTGCGCGCACACGTCTGCGGCGTAGTTGGAGATCGGCGACGATCACCAGCACATGCGACAGCATCCACGACACCCGCGGCAACGTGCACGACACCAGCGGATCAGCGGCAACGTACAACGAGGAGCATTGCAAGTCCAGCAGCAGCGACTGCGCCGGCGTCGCGCGGATCTTCGTGGCTCACGCAAGGATCAAAAACGGTTCTACGCGTCAGTAACAGCGTTCTCAAGTCCCGCGAACGCGTGCGCGACAAGAGCGACTTGGCATCAGGAGAGAAACACTCGCTGGCGAATTACCTCAAGCACAAGTGTGCTAGCAAGCGCACCGCAACCGCGCAGCATTCGGCGACTCGGCTAGGCGTCAAGGACGACACCGCATACCAGCTCACGCGTTTACGACTCCCGCGACACTGCGCCCGGCGAACGCAGCTCAGCCGAAGACATCGGCACCACCGCGCAAGACAGACTCAAGCGTGCAAGATGTACTGACTCAGCCATGCCCGCACGGACTCCCGCGACTCGCCGTGAGGACTGTAGATGTCCCGGGAGCATTCTAGGCACCCGACACTCATGCGCAGCGACACGCGCGACCGCCACGCCTTGACGCTGATTTGTCACCCTCTAGCAGACCGCGCCGTGAAGTACATCGTGTCAGCCACCGAACCACGAAGCAGCGGACCGCCGCCCTCGACTAGGAAGACAACCAAGGCCATCACCAGCCGCAAGAGCGACGCCAAAGACCTCAGAGCCGCACACAGCAAACACGCGACGACTTCACCCACAGCACGCGCCTCGCTTCTGCACAGACCCAGCAGCAGCCAGTACGCACCGCGCCCAACTCGGCAAGAGCAAGACTCATGCCACACACGCTGAAGACACCTGCGATCGGCACGGGCACCACATCTGAGCGATTGCGACGCACGCGGATGACTGAGGACAGTCAAGATCTCGGTGAGGAGATGATACGACTGCGCTCTCCCTGGGCCCTGAACAGGCTAATTTCGCGTTTTATAGCTTTGTTACTCTCACTTTACTCACCCACACTTTCCGCGCTTTTGCACGCTTTCTAAGCGCCGCGTTCCCGCGCCTTGCCGCTTTCCCGCGCGCTTCCGCGCTTTCCCGCGCTCTCTGTGCGCGCTCGGTCTCCCACTTTCCCCGGACTCTCCCCTTCGCGTTTTAGCATTCCCCTTTCCCCTGTTTATCCAATTCACCCTCTTTCCCTAGCCTACCAGTATATAGCCCATGTAATTACAACCTTTAGACCCCAGATTAGAACAGAGCCTTCTCCTCTCACTTCAGAGCTCAGTAAGCTCGCTCTTCGCGTTCCCCAGTGTGCCGCACTCGCGCGTGGCCTTAGTGACTCGAACCCGACGCGTTCCCGACCCCGGCGGCCACCTATACCAAGTTTTGCGCCGCGCCAAAGCGTGCGCGACCGTTTCCGACCACTCGCGATCGAACGACCCCATCTCCCTTCCCAACCTCGCCGCACTCGCGCGCGGCATTAATCGTTCTACACCGACGCGTCCGCTACCTCCGTGGACCTACATACGACATCTCGCGCCCCGCGGAGGCCTGCGCGACCGCTTGCGACGCTTCACACCCCCCAAATCCTGCACGCACCATAGACCGTTTCCTAGTGATCAGGGACGGTTTAGGGTATCACCGCGGGAATCCGCACGCAAGCGGCGCTATTGGTATGCGTCGTGTTTGTACTTCTCTTCGCACCGGGAGTCACTCTTGACTATGTTGACTCACAAGTACTGTGCATGTCGCTGCGGGTACCGTATGTGCTGTCACGAGTACTAGTCGCTATCGCCGAGCTCCTGATGCGCCACGGATGTCCGCGCGCACATGCCGCTGCCGTTGGGGTCTTGCACTTGCGATCCTCACTGCACTAGTGGCGGTGGCGGTGAGGGGTAGAGGTAGCAGCGACACAGAGAAGGCGAGGGTGCAGACGGCTGCAGAAAGGACGACTCGGGCGGCGGTGGCGAGGGGGCAGAGCGGCAGCAGCGAGAGGCAGACAGTGGCAGACGCAGACAGTGGTGGCGAGAGCGCAGATGACGAGAACGAGGACGACGCAGACGGCGGCAGCGGCGAGGGGCAGAGGCAGCAGCGACACAAAGAGGGCAAGGGTGCAGACGGTTGCAACAAGGATGGCGCATGGCCGCGGCGGCGGGGAAGAGCGGCGGCAGCGAGGGGCAGAGGCAGCAGCGACACAAAGAGGGCAAGGGTGCAGACGGTTGCAACAAGGATGGCGCATGGCCGCGGCGGCAGTGAGGGGCAGAGGCAGCGACAACGCAGAGAGGGTGAGAGTGCAGATGGCTGCAGTGAGAACGATCCAGGCGGCGGGGTGCAGATGACGACAATGCAGACGGCGGTAGCGAGGGCGCAGGCGAAAGTGCAGACGGCGATGACAAGTTGACAACACAGACGACGGCAGTGAGGGCGCAGGCAGCGACACGGATGGCAGTGACGATGGTGTAGACGGTGAAGACGAGGAAACAGACAGCAGT
Organism: Lactarius pseudohatsudake; assembly: GCA_021525015.1. Classification (NCBI taxonomy): domain Eukaryota; kingdom Fungi; phylum Basidiomycota; class Agaricomycetes; order Russulales; family Russulaceae; genus Lactarius; species Lactarius pseudohatsudake. The sequence continues at coordinate 17,317 of JAKELH010000780.1, read as the reverse complement.
GACGACGATGCAGAGAGGGCAGCGACGACGCAGATGGCGACGGAGAGGGGGAAGAGCGGTGGCAGCGAGGGGCAAGGCGGCGGCAGCGGAGAGACATGGACAGGGTGGCGACGGTGTAGACGGCGACGGCGAGGACACAGACAGTGGTAGCGACAGTGCAGACGGCGACGGCGAGGGGCAGAGAGCAACGGCGAGGCAGAGAGCGGCAGACGCAGACGGCGACGATCACTATGACCATGACCACGAGACCACGACCACGACCACGACCGACCACGTAGACGGCGGCAGCGAGGGTGCAGACGGCAGTGGCGAGACATGGACAGCGGTGGTGACGATATAGATGGCAACGGCAGAGAGCGGCAGCAAGGGGGCAGATGGCGGCGAGGATGACGCTGTACGGAGCCGAGTCCGTGTGAGTTCGTAGGCGGAGGGGATCCCGCAGGGGTTACAGAGGAGGATAGAGGAGAGGCCGAGTCCGGAGCGTTCGCGACGGCGACAGCCGGTGCGAATGCGATCGGACGAAGGCGGGAACGGGAGCTAGCGGGGAAGCAAGGCGAGGGCGAGATCGATATGAGACGAGACGAGGAGCGAGAAGGAACGAGTAGAGGAAACGGTGAGACGCGATGTCCTTCGAGTGCCCGCGAATGGGCCTGACTTCCGCGATAATCACGCAGCGAGAAAGAGAGGGAAGAAGTGGCGACCGGGCGCTGTGTATTCAGCCAGAAACCAAGGGACTTTAAATACACAAGAGAACTCTAACTACGTCAGAGCTAAGTAGGTAGAGAGTAAGAGAGATAGTAGTGTAGAATAAGAGTGGCATAGGGGAAATGAACAACAATAGAGCGGGACGCGGAAATGATCGAGTCAGACAAACGGTAAGGTACGAACCGGCGAGACGATACAAAGGAGTCGAGGAGACAACAAACAGAAGGGGCCGAGACAGTGAGAACGGGCGTAGCGAGCTTGACATCTTCAAAGGGGGATGGGCGGTGCGACGGAGACGGGACTCGGATGTTTGAGGGACAAAGACAGCACGAGGCGCGAGGACGCGCGGCCTGCGTACGGGGGCTGGGAAGCGTCTTGTGAAGGGGATTGGTGTCGACGGCGATCCATGGCGACGAGAGGCGAGGGCGGGCGAGGGCGAAGGATATGTCGAGCGAGAGAGGAGGGGAGATCGATGGCGAGGAGTGAGCTAGTGCGGGACGATATGACCGATATGGCAAGCCAGCCATGTGACGCCGGACCGAGACCGAAAACACGGAAAACACACGGAAAACACACCCAGAGCCCGAGCTATCCTTAACAACGCAGGTGGCGGCGCCGTGCACAGCTGAGAGCCCAGTCTGACTACCCAACTACCCAAAATGGTATGATCTCCTATTCGTACTTTTGAGTGGCTCGAGCCGGCTCAGCCCAGCTGGAGCCAGCTCAATTGGGAATGGCTTGGCTCGGCTCGTCCTTTTATGGTCGAGCTGTGCTTAGCTGAGCCAAGCCAAGCTGAGCCGAGCCACGGCATCACTATTTAAAATTGTAACAGACACTTTCTGCACTGGGCACCATACTTGGCCACGCATGTCTCAGCGCCATGTTCCCACGCTTTCCTCCTTGCCTCGAAGCGTTCCCAGTTATTCTGGGCACTGCCCTTCGTGCTTTAGCACTCCCTTGTTTCCCTGTTACCTTTTTCTTCGCCCAGTTTCCTTGGTATATAGCACATGTAATTACCATCTTTTCAGATCAGAATACAGGACTTCCCCCTTTAGATCTCGGACTTTTGAGCTTAGAGAAGCTCATCCCTTGCATGCCCAGCATGCTGCACTCGCACGCGTCCTTAGCGAGTCAGACCTGACGTGTTCCCGACCCTGGCGGCCAAGCATGCAAAGTTTCGTGCTGTGCCAGAGCGTGCGCGACCACTTCCAATTACTTGCAACCACCTGACCATCAGGCTCCGCTGTCCTGACCCCACCGCACTCGCGCGCAGCCTTAGAATTTCTACACCAAGGCTTCAGTGATCACCATGGACCTATATACAACAGCATGGGCCCTGCCAGGGGCCATCAGGAAAATCTCCATTTTTCTTAACAGCACTTAAGTGTGCTTATTTATGCTTAACAACACCTCTAAGCACTGCTAAGCCCAAAGTCACTAAGCACAACCATGCTTAGACTAAGCCAAGTTGATTCATTAAAAATGACTTAGCCAAGGCTTTTCCTGGCTTATTATGGACTTGGGGGTGCTTGTGGGGGTGCCAAGCAGAGGTCTAAGGACCAAATTTCCGTGAAGCAAGACAAAGAGTAAGTGACTTAAGCTTGGACTTAAGTTCAATAAGGAGATGAATCACCACACATACAGAAAAACATTAGAAAAACATATTTATTCCATAGAATACAACAGATTAGTACACAGTGGAAGTATTTTAGTGCTAGGAGTCCCGCCGCCGCCGCCATTCCCGTCGCGCTGTCCCCATTCCTGCCACGCCGCCGCCGCCACGTCACCGTCGTCGTCGCCCTCGCTGCCGTCGTTCCCGACTCCGTGTCGTTCCTGCCGCTGCGTCACCATCACCGTCGCCCTCCACGTCACCACCGCCGCCGCCTTCCGCATTACCGTCGTCGTCGTCGCCGTCGTAGCGGCAGCACACCGTGTCGTAGTGGAGGCCCTTGCGCGCTGTAAGGGGTGGTGATAGCGGACTTGGGTGTGGCGATGAGTCGGAGGTCGCAGCGATGGGTTGGAGGCCGCGGCGATGGGTTGGAGGTGGCGGTGATAGGCTGGAGGTGGCGGTGACGGGTTGGAGGCCGCGGCGACGGATTTGCGTGCTACGAGGCAGAGGCGGCGACGAGGGCTCTGTAACACCGGTGATGAACGAAGCAAAAACCAAAAAAAAAAAAGGTATCTTAAAAACTGGGCCGAAGCTAGTGTTGTCAGTCGCAGCGGGGTGTGGGGCCAAGGGAAAGGCAACAGCGTCGTGGTGGGATAACTAGAAGAGGGCAATACTTAGAAAGAAAGAAAATAAAAAAAGCAGAAATGCACCAGTTGACGTTGAAGCCTTGGTTGTTGGGGCAAGTTGGGGCAAATTGTCAACGTGTCCTGCGTCTTGCCTGTGGCACACATTTCCCACGCCGCAGATTCGGCCTCCGCCCGACTTTTTTTTGTTTTTTCTAAGTCGAGTGTGCCCCTGACTGCTACCGCCGCCACTGCCGCACGTGGACAAGCCACGCCACTACACACCACCATCACCACCACCACCGCCTGGGTCAATGCGAGCGCCAGGCAACCGTGGCGGACCACCGTAGTGTGACGACAGCACGACGATGGCCCGACGACGGCGCGCGAGTCAGTCGCACGACGACCGCATAACCGCGCGACGACGGCGCGAGTCGGTTGCGCGACAACTGCGCAACGACGGCCACGACGGCGCGAGTCGGTTGCACGACGACTGCGCAACGACGGCCACGACGGCGCGAGTCGATCGCGCGAAGACGCCGTGACTACTACGACCGCGACCACGACAGCAACCACGACTACCACGACCACGGCCACGACGAAGCGGCCGGTGACGAAGCGGCGGCAGAGGGAAGGGCAGTAGGGACAGCGGTGACGGTGCAGGAATTGTGACGGCGCGGGAATGGTGACGGTGCGGGAATGGTGACGGCGCGGGAATGGCGACGGCGAGAATGGCGACGGCGCGAGAATGGCGACGGCGCGGGAATGATGACGGCAGCGATGGGAATGGTGACGCGAGCGGTGTGGGGGACGGCAACGGCAGAGACAGCAGTTCTACTTACTGATACCTTTCTGCTTAACTTGATGTCAGTACTTTTTAACTACTTGACAATTCTCCATCTTGCCCTAACTACTACAGGTTATGGGCCGTGGCCTATCAGACAAATAGAGGCCAGATCTGAGTCTTATTGAGTCTTATTGTTCCCCCAAAACACCTATGTGAAATCTTGACTTTGACCCCTATCGACAATGTCTAACGGGCGAGGTGATCCTTGGACGCCCGCTGCCTTTATGGCCTCCCTGATGCTATGCTGGTCATATAGATAATCAGCAGACTGCAGTCAGGAATAACTCAGATGTTATGCAGTTGAGCGAGATGCTCGACAGTGGAGTCGACGACTCAACGCAGAGAATTGGGAAATTCGGGATTTGGACGTTATCTTCTCTTTCCATCCCCTCTTTCCCGTCGTCATATCGAAGAATACGTTTATGGACGAAGAATATATCACGCAGAGCGGAGATAGATCGGGAAGAAACTGATATTTTCACGAGAGCTTATAGATGTAGCGCAAGGCGGAATATCTCCGTTATCAGGCTTGCGCATATACAGAGAGAACGAGACAGGCTGTAACATCTACCCAACAGCCTAAGAGTTTAACGAGTCGGAACAGGTGCGCCATCATATGCATCATATTCCGAATGCGGGCGCACCGCCGAAACAAAGTCGGAACCCCTGTTCCGCGAGTCTCATGCCGGCATTGGGGACGGCAAAACACCACTACACACGATTACATTCATGCGAATCACCTGGACACAAAGGACAGGCACAGTTGCCGAACCAGTCGAATGCGAGCAAAGAGTTGTTGAGGACGAACACATCGGAGTCGAAGAAATTTACGAGTTAACAAATATAGCATGTAGCGCAAAGTCGACAGCGCTACCATGTCCCCACGTCACCAATAAGTGGGACCCACTCATAGATTATTGGCCCGCGCACGGAAGTCGCGGAAGTCGGCGACGTTATCATAGCCACGGAAGGATGCGGCGTTGCCGAATCGAACACACAGTTTGCAGGCCGCAAATATAACGGCGCGAAGAGTGTTTCTTCAACCTCACAAATAGATTCAGTTATCGAACGAAGAGACAAACAAAGACGATGGACGTTGAAGGGAAACCCGTTGTAACGGGCACACAGAGCGTAGAATCCCGAAAGGGAACGGAGGCCGAAAATGTGCCGCAAATAAAAGTATCGTATGTATTCACGGCGACCGAGAGAGGTATGGACGATACGAGTCCAAAGTTGGACTGACTCAGACGTATATTGCCCCAATTGACACATATCGTCGTATCGACGAGTGCGACGTGACATCCATTCGCGGAAACTAATATCATATTTATATATTGACGACATTACACGCAGCACTACAGCTTATCTCCTAAAAAATCCCCGAAGTCCATGTGGATGGATAGGGGAGTCTGAACGACGGTATCCAATCGTCATGCCGCAAGCAAGCAATCGAATCCAATCAACGGCTCCTACTCCCTATTGCATCGTGGAACGGAGTCGCGGAGCGTATAACTAGTTTATTGGTTGAGCTTACAGTGCCAAGATTGAAGACAGAACTTACCTGAGCCTTTATGGAACCCGCAGTGTGGCCAAGACTTGGCCAGAGTTTTGGAGAAAGGACACGCCTTATGAGGCGTGATTTGACGAAGAAAGTCCTCTTGCAGGGACGGCATACAGAGTCTATATCGCATTCAAAGACAACCCACAGACCGTAAAGTATCAGCGCGGAAACGAGAAAGAGCACGGAGACAAAAGAGATTCTTACTTTGAAGAATTACTACCTTCTCTCGATGCGCCGCGCGAGGGGGAGCTGAGGAGAAGCGCGCAGCCATCGCCATATGAACGCGCAGCCATCCGAGCGCGCAGCCATCCGAGCGTACAGCTTCACAGCCATCCGAGCTCATACGACGCGACGCACGACCGATAGCGCCTTACGAAAGAGCACGGCGTGCAGGCGGATATGTTGAGTGTGAGCCGGCGAGCCTACAGTCGACTTGTGTCGGAAAAGATGGCACATGCTCGATATGAGCGTAAAGATTTCGCGGAGAGACGATCCTGACACAGAGCATGTTAGCCAGCGCAAGACTGACAGCCCAAGAGCTGCCGCTGCGCTGTGCGAGGACGAAAATGGAGAATAGACTTACCAAGAATACCCCACAGATTTCCGTACCCGTCTACCATATTCGGCGGACTAATGAATCACGCGCGACATTATTCCTGCGCGTACAGAGACTAACAGCTTCGAGACGAATGGTAACAAAGAGATGAGTGTACGATGACAAAGAGATAAGGATAGTCGCGGACACTGGACGACGTACCGTGACCGAGTCTTGAGAGTCGAAATATGTGCCGGGGCGCCGGCGGAACAAAGATGTTGAAGAGTATCGAAAGACGCACCATATTGACTTTGAATGATAATACTCGCAGACGCGAGCAAATTGCGTCAATGTGCGAATCCACGCCGGACGCCGAGAGTATCCCAGTGGGATCATCATTACTGATAAAATGAACATCTTGAGTGTTACAGACGATCGAATTATTGAGGAAAACCAGAGACGGATGTCGCAGATCTGCTCGCCGATTTGCGCGAATATTATACGATGACGAAAGGCGAAACGAAAGGTCAATCACAGCCACCGAGACGAGCGTAATAGACGCACCGAAAAAAAACGAGGCCTCCTGCCACAGATGCCGAGACGAGAGACAATTGACGAGACGAGACTCAGAGGATGGCGGCGGAAAAGAAAGCGTTGCGAATACACGCTAACGCTGCGAAAGAATATCTGACGCCTGAAATCGAGGCGTGGGCCGCGAGTAAAGACTACGGAGGAGGAGAATTACGCCTCCCATCTCAGCGAACGCAGTCGATAAGGAGAAGCTGGACCAAGATTTATATGAGCGTTGTCACGTATGTCGGAGGACATGATGTGACTTACCCAGAGAGACGGACGATGTTTGAACGAGCCGGCCGAGACTTGGCTGACTCTGCTAGATGTCCAAAGAACTAACCCAGAGAGTTACAGACAAGAATGGACGAAAACAAAGACATTCGGGCGGCGATACAGCCAGACCCGAAGTATGTATAATGAATCCCCTAGTAGGGAAACAAAGACAACCGGGCGGCGATTGAGCCAGACCCGGAGCGTAGAGGTTAACATGCCCTGCGAGAATACCCGATGTCGGGACAATGTTATTGGCGACGCTGGTTCTGTTAAAGAACAGAAATATACAACTGGTGTCAGCGCCGTAAAGGTGGGCCAAAGGCCGTAAGCGAAAAGACGGACCAAAGGCCACCGTGAATAATGGACTTACCTCCCGAAATAACGTTTCTTATCCCAGACACCCTTCCAGATACGTGGTGGTCGCACCCGATCGGCCGCGTGAGGGGGAGTCGAATGGGGAGCACGCTGCCATGGGCGCAAAAGCTGAAAGGCAAAGCGACACCAGGCATTAGTAAGCTCGAAATGGAAACGAATCGGAAAGGGATACATTTCCTCCGCCGTAAATCCCAAAGACGATGTCACCGTGTGCGCACGCAAGACGCGTAAAGGGGAGCGTTTGACGAAACGCGTGACACGAGCCTGACGAGGCACACCTCAAAAGAGGTAGTAAATAAGTGTCTGCGGCAAATCATGGGAGAGAAATGAAAACGAATCCAACGAGCGTCGAGAAATCAATACACATAGGAACCAATACACATAGGCCAAAGAGCCAAGCACGCTGATATCACGCAGAAACAAAAATAACCAAGTAAACGCAAAAATACACGCAGCGGTAGAGAAGGAACTCAATTGAACTTGATGGTAGCTTTTCCCTTCTCCTGGGAGGTTTTTTGATGCACCCATCGCGTTCCTTCCGCCAAACGAATAGTATTATGGACCACCCTCTGCTTGAGGGGGAGTGTTGGGATACGGCCCGGAAAGTACAATCCGAGGCTAGCCCATATATTAGATAATCGGTAGATTACCGCATAATAATATCGCGGGGATAGGAGCTAACGCTCCATGCAAGATTCCATCCCCTTGCACTCACACACGTCTGCCAAAATTCATTCTCCATCTTGCCCTAACTACTACAATTGGCTTGAATGGGGCTGAATGAAAGTGACTGGGATTGAAATGGCCGTGTGGGAAATGAATTGTATTGATTCTGTTGTAATCATATTGCGTAGAGATGATTATTCAATAATATTCAATGCGAATGAATAATCTTGATTTCGGCTGCATCCACAGATGCCTTCACTTGCGTCGCTCGTTGCGCGCCGCCCTTGTTGTTGTGAAACATCGCACGCGAATGTCATATTCGATCTCTGTGAGCTGCAACACGTCTGAAACGAGCATCGAGTCGTCGTTCTCCTCTTCTCGTCCCGTGCATCTTTGGCTCCGACTCCCATCTCGACTCTGGGCTGCTATCTGAGTCTATTGCATTCTCCTGGCTGTGTATCGTGTTTCTCGCGACCTCCTGGCATTGTCCCTCTCCACGTCTCAATCTGCCCTAGATTGACCTGATGCTGATCTCGCGCGTCCCACGATCCTACAAATGTGGGTGCTCAAGGTATTGCAAGATACTTCGCCCAGTCTCGAAGACGACGTATTATGACATGTGAAGTATAGGAGACTACCATATTGATCGTTTCGTAGCTTTCATTCTCATCAGATCTCATACATATCAGAAGGCCAGAGGCTTCTACTGTCGTTCTCCAGTGGGCCAGTGGCTCTCCGGCATTGAGATCATCAACTCGCACTAGGGGAACTGAGCCACTCTCACGTACCATGGTAAATGGGCACACTCGATTAGACTCGGAGCGTGGTGCTCTGAAGGAGCAGCCTCATCGTGAGGGGCCGCTGTCTGGGTTATCGTCGTTGGGGTTGTCATTGTCGGCGTTCCTATCTTCGGGGTTGCTATCGTCAGCGTTGTTGTAGTCGGTGTTGGCATTGGCGTTGTAGTTGCGTTGGTCGCTTCACCGTCGTTGCCATCCTCGTCGGGGTTGTCGTCGTTGTCAGGGCCATCGGCATCGTCGTGGCCGCCTCGCCATTGTCGTGGCCACCTCGTCGAGGATGTCGTCCCCGTTGTTGTTGCATTGCCTTCATCGCTGTAGCCTGTTGTGTCGTGGTAGCAGCCGCCTTCGCCGCTTCGTCGTGGGCTCTTCTCGTTGCCATCATCGCCTCACCGTGACCGTGACCGCGGTCATAGTCGTGGTCGTGGTCACCGCATCGCGATTTGCACAGGCTTCATCCTGGTTAGTGGAGTGCCTCAGTGGTGGTGGTCGCGATTGGGGTCTTACGCGCGGGTCGTGGAGGTGGTAAATGTGTCGGAGTTAGGGTCATACACAGCGTCGTGGAGGTAGTGAATCGGGCATCAGAGCTGTCACTGACTCACTGTCGGGCATCACAAAAAAGGTAAAATCATCGGAAGGCATTTAGTAGAATAAAATTTAGTACAAGGCTCATACTGTGTCATAAGGTCATGCAATTGAGAACCAAAGTATTTGGTTTGTATCAAAAGGCTCAAAATGCTTGCAAACAATCTAAAGGGTCATTAAGCATCAGATAGCCTTTAATTCCATTACAAGGGTGAGAAGGGGACCTTTAAAGTCATTACAAGGACAGGGGGTGACCTTTAAAGTCATTATTAGGGCAGGGTGTGTCCTTCAAATCTCAGACAAGGCTAGTGGTTCGCAAGGCCTGGCCTGAAGCCCTAAAGCCTGGGTAGCCAAGCCCTCAAAGCCTGAGCCCAGCTGGGCCCTTGCATCTGGCTTTGGAGGGCCTACAGCTCAGCTTGGGCTATAGAAAGCCTGAGCCAGGCCCTTGAGCCCGGGCTTTCAGTAGCTAGATTTGTCATTGAGATTTGTACATGTGACACCTAATAGGGAATAACAAACGAGGTGTTGTACTTGCCGAGGCACGTGTCCATTGCTCAACTCGAACTTGAGTACGCCCTGACGGGAACGCCTTCGCGATATGAGCAACACTGCCGTGGGCAGACTCCCGTTTGTGAAATAGTGAGTTCTACTTTAGCCTAGCCATGAACGGGGGTCTCGCTCACTCGCTACTTCAGGATTTCGGAGGCGGTCTTGTGAGCATATTCATTCCCACGGCGGAAGAACTCACTAACATCTGTCACAGAATTTCGACTGGAGGAGATTATGGCCCCAACCAATAAACTAACGAAGGTATACGAGGCTATTGCCCTGGCGAGGCCCCGCCAGGAAGCGCAGGCACCGCCCCAAACATTGCCTTGAGCGACAAGTCGTTCTTGGCCTGGCGCACACGCCCCACCTCCTCCGCCCCGTTCGTCATCTTGAGCTTCTTCCCACCAACGAAGCCCTTCAGCTCCTCCTCAAACTCATCCGCGCGGTCCGCCAGGCGCCAGCTCCCGCTCCCAGTTCCTCTGGCTCGCCTCTATCGCCTTGAGCCGCCGCTCCGGGTCTACTGTCGCGCCGTGGATCTCCAGCATCACCGAGCTCAGCCCGCCGCCGCTCCCACCAGGCTGCTGTTGCTCCTTGTCCACCGTCGGCGTCTTGATCACACGTCCGCGCGCCGACACACACGGGGGGATCGATCAACGAGTAGGGGAGTAAGTTAATGGACACGACAGAGCACCATCCCATCGTCCTCGAAAAGCGCGTCATGCTTGTCAGTTTACTCTTTTTTATGTTACCTTTCCTGTTACCATGCTTGTGCGGTGGTGGGTTGATAACTAACAAAGCCTTTCATGAGCCCTTCCAAACTGTGACCCGACGTCTTCTCCCGATGTCCTCAACGCGTAATATTTGAGAATAACGAGTTGTGATATTCTTTCTCTTCTTTTTCCAGTGCTTTATCCAGGGTGCTCTCCAGCCCTCTCTCTCCAGCACCGACAGCGCTTGGGGCTGTTCTCCGTCCTCACCTCATTACGGCTAACCAACTATACAGTTTTCAACAAGGTTTCAAGCCACCATGATCAAAAAGGAATGACGGACCCAAGCACAAGGTAACTTTTTGATGGCGAAGCCTGCTCTGTCGGCACCACCAGCGCCGACGCCGCCTCGTTCAAAGCGGACACAATATCCATCGAGCAGAGTCATTGACCCAGCAAATGTTGCAGACGTTGAGTTACGCTCTCACAGAGATGCTATCACTGCAAGACGGATGGCTGCCGTTGCCGAGCCTGCTGGAGGTCAAGATACGAGTCATACGACAAGATCAACAGAAGAAACATCTGGACTAGATAACCACTCATTGGCATCGACGAGGACGCCGCAAATAACTGTAGCCCCATCTCCGGAACCACCCACAACTTCTAAGCGTGCCGGCCCAACAACCGAGTCTGATGATGACTCGGCCCACTCGGGTGATCACAGCCTGAGCCTGATTAGACATCGTACGTTGTATGTTGTTTGGGCCGTCTACGATAACTGATCTTAAACCTAGGGAGCAAAAAATCACGAAACTCGATTGTGCTCGACGAAAGCGATGAAGAAAGAAACGACACATCACAGACTCGGAAGTTACCAAAGCCAGGCAAGCTGTTGTGATTCGGATCGTCGACCAAACTAATCTTTCACCAGATAGCAGAGTCGCGCTTCGACGATCAGATGCCGTCGACAAAGATGGTTTTCTCATTGACGTGGATGTTCAGTCAGTTTCCGATGCCCCCAAAGTATCACTGAAGGATCGAAGCCGCGACGTCGATCATTTCTTCACACCAACCTTTGTCAAGAAAGATAAAAATTACCGTAACTGTTCCATTTGTTCGTGAGTATTTTATACTATCGTGGAAATGGTTCCTTCATTGACCTCTTGTGCCCGGATTTTCAGTAAGAAATCTCCAGAACGTCCAGCATCTCTTGTTGCCGATGTGACCACTTGCCGGCGACACATGGAATCGTTTCACAAGGTATGTTTATCCTTCCTCAATTTCTGCGTCATTAAGTACTTCATCGGTTCATCCTACTGTAGGGGGCGTATCTCAAGTGGGCCACTGAAAACGACTTCCAATCCATGTTACCGAAGGACGCCAAAAATCGTCGTCAGGCAGCTAAGATGGACTCACAACAGCGGCTTGATCCCCACCTTGAAGAGAAGCCACCGAGGGAGAGTGTAATACCGTACACGGATAAGCTATTTTGTGAAGTGGCAATAGAATGGCTGGTATCGACCGACCAGGTGAGTGGCGCTTCTATCATTCAGCGATACTGGTACAACTTTAATTACAGCCGATCCAAGCGTTTCAGCACCCCTCGTTCCAGAAGATGATCCACACTGCTGCGCGGGCATCAAGTGCCAGTGGTGTCAAGATTCCCGATGGCCGTCAAACTCGCCGAGCGATTATCGATACCTTCAAGATGCAGCTCACTGCGCTGCGCAAGAGACTCACGGTACACTAGTGCTAGTCAACTGTATTCTCAGCTTGCTGACAGTGACAATTGGCCCAGAGCGACGGCAAAGTCAGCTTGACCTGCGATGCATGGCAGGCCTCAAACGCCGATGGCTACTTTACGGTCACTGGTTCCTGGGTAGAGGAGACAAATGGTCGATGGGAACTCCAGACCGCAATTCTCGGATTTACACAGCTGAACAACGCACATAACGGCAAAAGACTGGGTCAGGCCTTGTTCAAGATTGTCTCACGCTTGGGAATCACGCACAAGGTACGTCACACTTATACGTCCCAAACCAACGCTCATGTGCAGATGTAGATCGGCCATGTAACTTGCGACAACGCGTCAAACAACAATACTATGCTCCAAGAGTTCGCGAAGCGTATCCACGCACAGACAGGACGGACATTTGATCCTAAAGCAGATCGCATTCGGTGCGCGTCTCACCTCGGTTCCGTCTTCTATCCCTAACAAGTATGACTCCTAGATGTCTGGCCCATATCATCAACCTTGCAACACAGGCTTTTATCTCGACGCATAGCAAATCAAAGCACTACGATCCAGCTGAGCCCGATGCCGACCTCACGGGTGACAATGGGCGTGACGTAGTAGGGCTTGTGTGGGCCATCAGTGTCAAGGTAGCCCTTACGCTTTTGCTGTCACTGACTCACCAGGACCCCGTTTCTGACGCCTTCTATCTAGGCGCGTTCCTCAGCAAAACGCAAACAAGTTTTTGCGGACCTTCAACTACACGCAAACATGAAGCCAATTCGTCAACTCCTGGTCGACATGCCCGTTCGCTGGTCATCAACATACGTCATGACTTCACGGGCTGAGTCGATGGGGGATGTGGTGCGCTGACTGTCATCATGCTGTTTGTATTGACTGACATAGCGATACTTCATACTAGATCGTCAATACCTTTGTCTATGAAATCGGAAGGGATGAGAAAGACCTTGCGAAGCGCGAGAGGATAGATAGTCTACGGCTCGATACTGAGGAGTGGGATGAACTCAAACTATTTAACGACCTTCTCGCGGTAAGCCTGGACTCCTTATGTCTTCGTCATTACTGATTGTTTGTCACATTTAGCACGCAGACAACGCTCAACAAGCGTTCTCATCAGATCAAGCACCCACCCTGCACCTCGCATTACCCGCACTCGAAGCACTGCATAAGGCATGGAGTTCTCGGCGCGATCGTGCGAAGTATGGGGCCTTTATTGCAGCACTGGATGCAGCCTTGGCGAAAGTCGAAGAGTACTACGACCGGACTGCGGAGTGTGAAGCATACACTTTTGCCATGCGTGCGTATTGATACTAACCCGGTCTTTCTTGGTGCTAACATACATGTATCACAGTTCTTGATCCCTCGGGAAAGATAGAGCACATTCGGAAATATTGGGGCGTAGACAAACTCGATACAATCCTTGTTGACGCTAAAGCAGTCGTATGTTCCACCTTTCTATCCGACAAAGGTTTAACTAAATAACAACCAGTATAAGGGACGTTATATGGAGATGTACACAGGCCACAGTAACCCGCCGGTGCCAGCACGTCAAGGTGGACGTTCAGCGGCACGCAAAGTCGGAATCTTGCTTCGCGAGCTTTCGGACGACGAAGAGGGCCCAGACGCTCACACGCAGGGCACTTCTGCTGACCCACATGACACGTCGCGGTGGCTAGAAGACTTCAATGGCTATCTCCATTCAAGGGACCAACTCGGGAAGATGTCAATTGTCGAGTGGTGGGGGGTACGTTCACGCGTTTGACTTGGATACTGTATATACTGATGATCACGACGCCGGGCCTCACGCGTCAGTGGAATTCAACCCGATACCCGGTCTGGGCCTCCCTGGCTCGGGACTACCTCCCGATTATGGCGTCGTCAGTTTCCAGCGAGCGCGCGTTCTCATCAGCCGGAATAACCATCAGCAAACGTCGGAGTCGACTAAAACCTGACATTGTTGAGGCTCTGCAGTTCCTCAAGTGCCTTTATCGTCGCGATCTCATCTTCCGAGAAGAACCAAGCACGTCGTCTGAGCCAGAGGTTGAAGTGGCGAGCAAGGACCATGTGGAGGAAGACATGGCGGGTGGGGGTTGGGACGCTTTGATTGAAGATCTTGAGGAGGACAAGGGCTATCAGGATTTCGACGACGGTGATGTATTTGTTCAGAGTATCGAGTAGGCTGCGCTGTACGCACGATCGGCGTGAACTTAGCAAAACTTGGTCATTCCTCCTTAAGCCGTGTAGTGCCTGGTCTATACCACGCGTCGTTACCATTATACGAGAGTCGAGACCCATAATTGAACAGTTATTTGAAGTACTAAACAGTGTGTAACTAGTAACTACATAGTCTAACTATCAAGCCCGCCGTGCATCCCCGCCGTCGTCATTGTGTGACCGTTTTCCGTCGTCGTCGTGTCGTCGACTCGTCGTCACGTCGTCATCGTCGTCTGTTCAAGCACCGCTTCCCTCACAGTCGACGACCGCGGTCTGATAGTACATTCGAATGGCACCGGACCCCTGTAAAATCGACGCGAAGCGCATCACAAGCGCGCCGCGGCCGCGCTAGTCAGCACAACCTGCGCCCGTGTGGGGGACTGACTCCGACTGAGAACTCACGACATAAGCCGCGGGGTGAACTCCTGCGCAGGCGGGGCGGGGGACTCTGTTGGGTCTGTTGCATCGACTCCATCGAGTCGTCCGAGTCGTCCGAGTCGTTTGGTGTTGCCTTGTTGTCGCCATGTCGTCTTCACCCCGCTATCGTGGTGTTATTGCCGTTGTTGAGGCGGCAATGGCAGTTAGCAACTTGAGTCATTTGGCTGCTGTCGACGCGCCTTAGGACGGGTCACATGACGTGCCCCAAAGCCGTGGCCTGAGCCCGAGCCAAGCCCGAGCCAAGCCTGAGCCCTTTACTCGGGCTCAGCTCAATATTTACCGGGCCCTAAGCCCTACTAAGCCGAGCCTAAGCCCGGGCTTTTGAGCCAAGCCAGGCCCTGTAAACCACTAGACAAGGCTTGTATATTTTCTATAAGGCTGAGATGTAGTTACAAGACCATCAAATCTCAGACAAGGCTTATATAGTGTAAGGCTTACAAGACCATATCTCACCCTCACCAATATATTGAATTCTGCTTACAGTGGTCCATAATCAGAATCATCCTCTAGGATGATATTATCTGATCCATCATCATAGAAATCCTCTTTTCCATCCTCACTATCCTCATTATCATCCTCATCATCATCATCACCTGACTCATCTTCAGACACCCCTTCTACATCTTGCACCACATGTTCCTCCTCTTCATCTCTATTGGTATGCTGTACCTCAATGTCAACACCCATGGCCTCACCATTGCCACCATCAGTTAACCCAAAAGCTGCCTTTACCTCATCCCTAAACTATATGTGTCGCTTGATGACCTGGCCCAAGACCACAGAAGTGCATAAACATGTCACGGTCAACAAACCTAAGCTAGTTAGCATAAGGGCCAAGAACTCTGATAGCAATGACACCTACATGTTCACATAATACCGCTCATAATCTTCATTTCCCTCGTCTTCATGCCGTGCCATTGAAGGAGGAAGTAGTTTAGATGTTCTCTCAAACTGAAATGCAGGAATGAGGTGGATGGCGCGAATGACATCTTGTGGGTTGATAAAACCAAAAGCACCAGGATCACCGTGACCATCCAGAAAACCAACTTGATGTAGCCGCTGTGCCTTGAAACCTGACCGTGCTGGGACATCATTATATACAGGCGAATTATAACTAGGTTCATGGTTAAGTATGGGTTCAGGGTGCTATTTTGACTTAGGGTTACCGCGTATACCCAAATACGTGCCCGCGTTTGTCCATGATGGACAAATGCGGGCCCGTATTTGTGACCCGCGTTTGTCCATCGTGGACAAACACGGGCACCAATATTGCTCCCGCGTTTGTCCATTGTGGATAAACGCGGGCACCAATATCGCTCCCGCGTTTGTCCATCGTGGACAAACGCGGAAGCGTATTGACACGGCGAATATGCCATTCGACTCGAAATACAATAAAACCTATATTTCGAGTACAAACACGGCCCGCGTTTGTCCATCATGGACAAACGCGGGAGCATATTTCTTATCCCATGTTTGTCCACAATAAACACGTCCCGCGTTTGTCCATCGTGGACAAACGCGGGTCGTGTTTGTACTCGAAATATAGGTTTTATTGTATTTCGAGTCGAATGGCATATTCGCCGTGTCAATACGCTTCCGCGTTTGTCCATCATGGACAAACGCGGGACGAGTTTTGCTTGGACAAATGTGGGTCAAGAAATATGCTCCCGCGTTTGTCCATCGTGGACAAACGCGGAAGCGTATTGACACGGCAAATATGCCATTCGACTCGAAATACAATAAAACCTATATTTCGAGTACAAACACGTTCCGCGTTTGTCCATCGTGGACAAACGCGGGACGTGTTTGTTGGCCTGCTGCATCTGTATCAGAACATAGGTCATGTTTGTACTCGAAATCTATACAATATATAAAGCATCGACGATGCATTTGCTGACACACATTTTGCTGACACATAGAATCATTCGAAATTGTTTGCGCGCGTCTGCCTCCTGTCCCTCGCGTTTGGCTGACAGTGCCCCTATTGCGTTAGCCTCCTGCTCCTCGTGTTCTTGCTGCCTCATGCTCATCTTGCTCCCTCCTGCTGAAACTGTCATGTGTTATTTCACACTTTCTCAGTCGTTGCTCCCTCACAAGTACAGAGAAACAGTGTCCTGGGGGGTAGCCTGGTGTTACTGTCTTCAATTTTCCCGTGCACACTCCGAATTTTATATTCCGAGATAGTAAATGCGGAAGCAATGACACTATTTCATGTAGAGTCTCCTATCTTCCACTCCATTGCGGCTATAATACTCTGCTCTACGTTACCAAGCCTCCTAACCTATTTCTCTCTACATCGCTCAAGTATAATTGGTGTGTCGCCTTTGGCGGAGACTGTGACCCCTATTTGCAACTTGCTACACTCTCCACTGCCCTGTCTTGTGTGAGCTCGAAACCAGGCTTTGCGATGGTGGATGGGCGATGGTGGGCATGCCAGTGTCAACCCAGTCCACATCGTCGCCGCACCCATTTGGCTTCTGGCAGTCATTAAGTCGTTTCTGCGGACAGGT